>QNGE01000015.1:94228-139295 GCA_008508345.1 Paragonimus westermani | reverse complement strand
TTATCTAACATCAAATCTACGTGGTCACAGCAATCCTGCAGAAGCACTTTGCATTTTGAGGCTGCAAAGCGCATTCGGATGTACTTATCAGGAGGCGAAATAGCGTCCAGCATTGCTTGTGCTGCTTGAAAGTTGTCAAACAGCGACACTATCGTCAACATAACCAGGATTAGTCAGTCTTTCACCAGGTAGGAGGTCCACGCCAGCACCTTGTGAGTGCCGGAGACAATCTTCCATTATTTCCTCTCTGACGAAGAAAAACGGTGGGAACTTACAGCCTCGATGTATGTCGCTGATGGTGCGGAAACTGTCAGACAGTTCACCGTAAACCCTAACCTGAGATGGAATATGGGAATACGAGCGAAAAATTAACTATTTCATTCTGATGAGAGACGGCTCGATTTAACGGTCGCTGTGAATATTAAAGTCAACAGTATCAAGGCACTGTGGTGTAAATAAACTTACAGGCACGCAAGCAAACATCGGGCTTTGAGATAAAAGTGCCAATGAACCAAATTTCGGTGAGTTCAATACGGGAAATTCCAAACAGGAAGCTTGCCCAGAAAGTAGCGATTTCGTCAAGTTACGAGTCATTTGTTCTGGCTTGGGAGCTTTTGGGACGACAGGCATTGCAAAAACACATTGGGGAGTTTTCAAGAAATCTATCGGCTGCGCGGGTTCCAAACTGTTCGCTATTTTTTGGTCTTGTGAGCAATGAGTCACGTAGGTGCGATGAAGGAAGGTAGTATCCACGGAATCTGATAACACCTTATCATGTAACAACGTGCTAGAGGGAAGCATTGGTCCATCACAATATTTCTCAGGGTTGACATTTTCACGACTAAATATCACTTCCAGTTCGTTATTCTCGGCAGAAGTTTGATTAAACAACGAGCGATAGCCTGGTTGACTGCTCCCAGTATCTACGGTACGCTGAACAACCCGATAAGTTGGAGTGGGAAGAGTAAGACCTTCGCGCAAATGGAATGCAGAGGTCGGATTTGAGAAATCACCGATGTCACACAAGTTCTTGAAGGCACTCCATAACATGGGATTCAAATCGAGGCATTTCTTATAGCACCGTGAAGCATCAGACATTCTCCCTTGACGTCTATGAATATCACCGAGTAACAGAATAGCATAACCAGCTTGTTCGCCATAGATTGTTGCGACTTCATCCACAGACTTGGATGAAAGACAATGACCAAGAAGCGCATCCTCTGCCTCACTAAGCAGTCCAAAATCAAAATAGCACCTCGCTAGTAAATAACTAAAAGCAAGCTGAAATGAATGATCGAATTTTACCGGCTTTTGGAATTTAGAGGCTCAACAGAGGTTAACAGACGGCTGACTTGCTTGGGTCGGCCGATGCGATACAAGCTGGTAGCTAGCAGGTAAAGACTTTCACTGCTCTGCGTTTCAGCATACAACCGCTCAGCTGCAAAAAGGGCATCATCATAGGCATAATTGTGCAAGCAAGACCACACATGCAGCATTACAGGATCAGAAACGACGTTAATCTCTTGCATAGTACGGAAGGTACCGCATAAATCGAACTCCGCGGGTCAAACTGGTCACGCAGACCCAGTTTTCACTTTCACTTGCAAATCTAAGACGTACACCTGTTGGCGTCCTGATTGTTGACCACCATGATATGAAGGTTGACTACACGCCTTTTCACGAAAGCAGATGTTAACGCGCTAAGGAAATTCTTGAGTACACTCAACCTCGTACCTAGCTCGCTGAACTCGAACTATCTTCATTTTAAAGCTGCCGTTCACTAAGCTGATGGAGCTTTTGTTTCTCGTAAACTATGAAAGTCCTTCCCCTGTCCATCCCTTCCACAGAACACACGTCTTCTTGATGTACGTTCTTGTCTATTCTCCAAGCGGAAGCTAGTGGACAAGCCGGATGTTCTAGATGCCTTTCGTTCTGTACGAAACAGGTGCAAGCAAAAAACCCAACAGGTACAGTCGAAAATCTTACTGGTTACCCTTAAGAACAACAGTTTTCTCTCCAACCGCATGCACCGTCAGAGAAAAACTGAGTCCTCAACGCTTTCTCTGCGGGCTACAGACAGGGAAACCTTCTCCAACTCCAGGTATTCGCTGAGATGTCCAAAGAATACTATTCAACAGTCTACAGTGTGGTAGCGTCAAAGTGGCATCCTGTTCTTCCGCAGAAATACTTCCAATACCCACTCCTGACAGCTGACTTTTGTGTCCGACGTTCACAATCGCCCGTTTCAGAACAATCTTTATGGCGCATTGGGAGCAGACGTCATGTATCCCAGATCCCTCAAAGAGGCGGACCTTGGCTTAGCGATGCCCCTCCATGATCTATTCAAACAAACATATCGGGCTGGTTTTCTTCCGGGGGCGTGGAAAGCGGCCACTGCCATACCTATATTTGAGGCAGGCGACCATCACTCTCCTGCTAGTTATCGGCTGATCATTCTCACCAGCATCCCATGCAAAATAATGGAGTGCCTGTTAAACCGCGCCATCTTTAAGCGCTATTCTCAAATAAACTTTACTCCCCTACTTAGCTTGGATTTTTCCCGACCGGTCCTGCAAAACCCATATGTTAATCTTCGTGGAAATTTTGACAGAGGCCCAAGAAGATAGCCATATTTGTGCTGCTAGATTCTTCGACTTTGAGAAGGCCTTCAGCCGTGTCCCACACCGCTCTCTTGTACACAAATAAGATGCTTATGGGTTCTTCGCTGAGTAACACCCTTTTTCACCCACCAATTTTCTGAGTAAAAACCAGTTTGGACCGTCCATCCCCCTTCCCGTTCTCTGCTGGTCTTCTTCATGGACACGTACTTGGTCCGCTGTTGTTTCTGATACGCACCAATGACCCTCCCTACCTTATAGCAAACTCCCTCTTTTATGCGGTCGAAAGCAGCAAACACTCACCGACTTCATTTGGATTTTGTGGCGGAGTGTGCTACTTTGTTTTCAGCGCCGTTCTGGTTTTTTCCAATGAAGGGTAGTTAATTTACCAGGCCTTCGGCTCCCGCTTGTTTGTGTTTCCCCCAACAGCACTGTTGCCGGAACCTGCGCTTCCGGAGGGTGCTGTCAACCGGTGCCTCCAAGTTCCCCAAAGTTGGTCCGCGAGCTAAACGGGCATTCCACATAACAATTGCGAGCTTGTACGTTACACTAATGATATAAAAATCTGGAACGCTAGTGAGCTGGGTGCATTGTAGTTTAACCTTATTAAGTGCTGGTCGGCTGACTGCGACGTTCCTCTAAACGACGGCAAGCATGCACGTGCTTATCTGGGGAAGGCTTCAGGGCCCCATTTGTAATACACAGTGCACAAGGTGTAATAGATACTGCGAACGTTGACCTTAAAAACAACCTGGGGTTTTGACTGCCGTTTGGTTTTGTTTCCTTTATTACCATCAGAGAGCCATCAAAGAGGGATTTGTGGCTCCTGGGATGATGGAAAAGTCCTTTCCAACGTAACCAGACGCACCTTTTGAGAGATTCACGTGGTCTCTATAAGTACATTGCCCGAGCGTGCTAACCAAGTCACATACGGTTGTCGGCATCCGATTCGGATTAGCCTGTCACAGTGACCGAAGCCAAAGGACGCCTGCGCTTAACCATCACTGCAAATGGCTTGCGCCGCAGCAATTGCGGTTCCACCCACACACACCACATATCCGGTGTAAACCCGAAGGAAGTAGACCGCGTGGGTTGCTAGTGGGGCCTCTGTGTCCAGCGGGCCAATGCTGGTTAGCCAGTTGATTGGTTTATAAAGAAAGAAAACTCTTACCTCTTGGAATCTAAACAGACAGAAGCTGCAATGACGAGATATGAGCTAGGTAGGAAGGTTTGTGAAGTGCAATACAACAAGCACTGCAGTATAGCATTGCACGTTAGTGTATCCCAGAGAAGATAAAGATGGAAAACGAAATTATTATTCAACTATGAAAAGCCGGTTAAACCATTCATCATAGAGTACAGCAACAAAACCGAAGAAAAAATGGACAGAAGAACACAGACACTCAGGTTTCTGTAAAGAAGAGCGGTATACTTGCCAACGACCAGGCTGTTGGCCGATGCAGTCGTTAACAGGAGTAGAATGGATATGCTTATATAGTCTACCTGAGCCTAACGCACTTGTCGCCTGCCGTGGATGGTGTGTCATGAGTACGTTTGTGACCTACTGACCCCAAACGGTCAGCGCATTCGCGGCCGCACACATCGCACCGCCATATAGTCACGTCACCGCGACCTATGGCACCGTTGATTCCCTTGCGTTTCACACGCTTCCGCTCGTAGCCGCGCAGTAACTGCTCGTTGAATCTTCGGACGCCTGCCGTACTCCAAGTCGTCCGGTTCAACGCCAAATCTACCAAACATCCGAAACTTACCTGCACAACATCCTGGTACCTCCGCTTTTGACCACGGGGATGTCGCTTACCTGACTTCATGTGTCCGTCCAGTAACTGCTTCGGGATACGGTCATCGCCCATCCGACGAAGTTGACGGAGCCAACGGAGTTGATCCAGCATCAGCATGGCTTTCATCCCGTCCATATCTGCTCGCCGCAGTCCTTCAGTGTTGGGAATCATGTCCGACCACCAAATACCCAAGATGCACCTCGGACAATGCGTATCAAAGCGGCTCAGATAGCTCACGTTTCGCTGGAACAGTGTCCACGTCCCACTGCCATACAGCAGTATGGACAACACCATTGAGCGGCAAACACACAGCTTGGTAGCCATCTTCAGGCTATGGTTCTTCCAGACACGCCTCTCAAACGTCCAAAAGCAGCACTAGCCTGCGCCACACGAGCTCTCAGCTCGCGGTCCACGGACAAATCCGTCGACAAATTGCTACCCGAGCAGCAAAGGTCCCCCCAGCTATCCACAATGTCTCCATCGATGCAGATTTGGGGTGGAGGTACACAAGCAGCACCTCCACCAGCAGAAGGCTGACAGAAGTCATACCCATGTCTGTAGATGGACATGCTCACGAGCTGACTTGTACAGCGAGCAGCCATCAGAATGGTGGCTGGCTCGTAGGATCTCTCCCAATAGTCTCGGGCTGAAATTGCCCACCTTTATCCACTTGAGTTTTGACGAGTGCGTTGTAGCTTAGTTCTCACACACTTTCGTTAGCTCAGGACTCGTGCAGCAATTCTTTACCCCAGTAGACAACAGAGTTGGAATGGGTCACGACAAGAGGCCTTATAACCTTTGACCCCGGACTTTACTAAGGCCCCAGTCTTTCTCTTACAAAGTTGTCACACTGGAACGACCTTCCATTATGAGTGGTGAGCTGCTGTTTTAGGAAACGTTTTGAAGTGTTCCTAGAGCCCCGCCTACTTAGAATATCGAAAGATTAGTAGTTTGCCCCGATTTGTTATATTGGTATGTCAACCTGTCCTTAGCGTTTTCTGTGAAACACAAGAGCTTTCGCACACCCTGTTTTCGATGACTACCTTTCAATTCAAGAGAAAATTGCTGGACACTGAAGCAGATGAACTGAACGGATCCGGGTATTTTGAGGCTTCAAACTCCAGCCGGTGAATCCTGTCCATGCGACACTTTCAAAAACTGGTAAAGGTGTGCGAATGGAAAACTGAGGTAATGAATCCTAGATGCCCGAAAGAGCAAAACTGAATGGTAATACGAACGAGCACAAAAATGTCAATTCATTCTGTATCCAGCTCCCACTAGAAAACGTTCACTCTCGAGACTTCAAAATTCTGATGAGTTTCGTTTAAACTTTTCGACCGTGAACAAATTTTCGGCACACTTAGCCACATTGAATAGACCGATTTATCGCGGCCGGTCTCCTGACATCACCTAATCCTACTTCATCCTTTCGGACTATACCACAAAACATGACCTGATTGACAACGCAACCTGCACAGCGAAAGGCGTCCAATTAGTCACGGCATCAACTGACATCCAGTTGGCTCTTCCGGTGACGCTGTCATTCGCAGCACTGCTAAAAGATTTCCCGTCATTCAATCGGCTCTGTTTGTACACCGAAAAGGTTAAGCATACGGCAGGTCACCGTATTACTACACAAGACCCTCCTATTTTTCCAACGACCACGCCAAATCAATTCGGACAAGTTGAGCGCAATCAGGACTGAATTCGAACAGAGGCTAGAGTCTGACATGACCCGATCTTCGATTAACTCTTGAGCGTCATCACTATGCATAGTACCGAAGAAACTTCCGGTCGTTGCAGGCCATGTAGAGATTACCGCCTTCTCAGGGCCAGAATCCTGGACCGAAACCCGATGGCATATCCACGAATCTTGGTTGGAACTCATTGCATCAATCGTCCTTGTATGCAGACCCGATGCGTGTTTAATTCCACATCCCACTCTCCAAAGGGAACGTTCCATAGACGGACATCATTACACCAGATGGACTTTTAGAAAACAAAAGAATACCATTCGGTCTTTACAACGCACCTCGAACATGAACGAAGTAGTGCAAGGACTCCCATTCGGACGCGTTCACAATGTTGACGCCCTGATCATCAGTCGCGCGGGTGAATACAAGTCATCCCACGCTCACGCTGTTTTCGGCCGTTTCGCTCAGTACGATATATAGGTCAATACAGATAAGTGGCGCGGAGTAAACTCATCGGACTTCTTTGGGCGCCACATCGATCCAAACAACATCTCCACGCCAGATAAATCTGAATTAGTCTCAACCTTCCTGACGCTCAATAAAACGAGTGAACTATGGAACTTTCTAGAATGAACTCGACCAATATCGGAGGTCCACTTCCCACCACAAATAAATGGCACCTGTGACCATCCGTAAATTGGCCGGGTTTGCTCCTTCTCTCAAAAAGCTATACCGGAAGGTTCTGAAGAATACCAGCGCACAATGTAACTTACAAGTCCTTTCCAGCGGTGTGTTAACCATATTTTGCTCATGAATGTCGGCAATTCACAATCGAGGATGTTCGTTATGATCACATAGTCCGGAAACATGGGCTCGATAAAATACATGAGAAAAATGAAGTGAATTACACACATACCGGCACAACATGTCATGCCCGTATGTGTACACCTCATTCCACTTGATTGCACACACACATGGGTCTGCAAAGCTTGTAACAGTCTGGTAATCTTTCACACCGTCAAACCTTTGCATTGTGTCCCTTTACGCACGGTTATAGTCTGTTTTTATCTAGTATCTCTCCTAGACTAAGAACCTCATTCAAAATAATCTAGCTTACATTTCATGTAATTAAGGATACGCTTGGATTTTAATGAAGAAAATGTAGCGTGCGAAGTGAGAATTAAACTTTAACCGTTCCGTAAGATATGCATGGTCAGTGCGCAGCCGTGTTGAACACTCGGCAATCCCTCATGTGGACCGAGGATGTGGGCTATAACCTACTACGTGTTTAAAAAACCCCTTCCAACTACCCAGGCCAACTAAATTGTTCACATCGTTCAAATCATTCATCATATCCTGAAATATTATGTTGCACATTGGCCCTGTGATGGAGAGTTTTTTCGGCAAAACTATGAAGTGCTTTTCGCTATCCACTTTTACCTCCCCTGGGTGATACACACGGTCTCTAAGTAAGCGCACTGAGTGTCAGCGGACCACACTATGGTTTAAGCCTACGCCAGAAACTATCAAAGTGTTCATGAATACAGTCCGACAATGTTGGCATATTAAAGATTCTTCCATTCGGAACATAAAACGCACGCTACTGCAGTATGACAGCATACCAACTGCGGGTAGGTATGATAGCATATTTCACTAACGCAGTAAATGGCAGTAGACTGAGCCACGTCGAAAAGCGCGAGATTCGAATATGTCATTTCCCAAGGTCAATGGTCAGTTTCCACTTCAGTTCGAGATTCAGGAATTGGTGAGGAACAACACCTGCTGACGTCATGATGCCAGGCCGGTGTGATCTAGAGGTTGGGGCAAACAGAAATGAGGCGGTAAATCCCGCTTGCTTTGAAAGGTAAAACTAAAATTGTACTTCGAATTGGTACAAAGTTTATGCTCAGCTCTCTCTTAAACACACCTATGCTTGGGGCCTCCACATTCTATGCAGACAATTTAAGCCACGGTTCGTCTACCAGCCTGTCGGAGAGGTTGAACCGAACAGCCAATCCTAATCGCGTTATCCTCATCGTGAATCGATGACCTCTTAAACTTCGTTCCCTCCGGACTGCAAATAAACATGCTAGATGACTGGCAACAACGCTATGGGTAATTTTGTGTACTTTAATACGGTCTCTCCTCATCTTCCATCATCAGAACGAGAAAAACTTCGACGAACCTAGTCGATCATGTTAGCTTACACCCTCCATGTCCCACTTCATACATGTGGCGAGTTGTTGCATCTTTTTGGGAGCGGTAATGTCCTATTCGAGGCATAGCAACTGAGCCGGGACACAGCTTCCCAAATGGGGTTAACTGTGGCCGAGTAAAGTGGAAAGAACACCGTTCGAGATGGGTCAGCGATCGCGGACTTCATTCAGCACAACACTCGCTGGGCTTTTGTCGCAGTCATCGAATACTCAAGTCACCCAAGTGCAGTATCGTTGCCAGTATGGATGTCTGTTTGTGCTACCCGTAAGACGTTCATCCGTATGTTGTTTTGTATCGATCCACTGATTTTCAGGATGTTCTAGAGGGCGTCCGAGTCCAACACGCTTCCAGCAACTTTCATATCACCTGTACATATGTAACATGGACTTACCAGACTGTCGGCCAAATCCTTTTCTGTGCCAGGGCGAGCAGGAGGCAGAAGAGTTAGTCTTGTGGTACACCACTTGATGGGAGGCCCCACCCGACAGTGCTTCGCACCCCTTCACCTTACTCGTTCTTCCAACCAAGAACGCTTGGAGCCACTCACAGGCTGTAGGAACTTTCTAGCTTCACGTGGCTCCTAATTCCCTGGTCCGTGTTTGGCAGAATCTAGGGTTTCTGGAAATCTGGGTAGTACACCTCGATCACTTCTCCGTCCAGCCTCTACGTGGCAGTGTCTAGAAACATTAACAAGTCGGTCTGGCAAGACGTACTCCTTAGTAGGCCATGTTGGGTAGGGCTGGAAAATTCTGCACACAGTGGTGCATGTAGGTGCCCCCTCGTAATACGGATTGAAGAATTTGCTGACCAGACCAGCCATGCCTACTGGTCGACAATTTCCAACAAGTGATCGGTTGCCACCTTTGAGAGTGGGAGTTATGGTAGCGACTTTCTATTCCATTAGGACTTCGCCTGCATTCACTGTTAAGTTGGACATATCTACAACATATGACATCGGAGATGTAGCAGGGAAATTTGTGATGGCACTACAGATGTTCTTTGATCCCGGAGTATTGGGCTATTCTTCAGGGATATCGCCCACTAAACTTCACGGGGCGTTGTTTGCTCACCGGCTACAGCTCCACCTTTAGAGTTAACAAGAGGTTGATATGCCCCGTTATCGGAAAAATGAACACATCTAAATTGCTATGAACGTATTCGCCATACCCTCGGCGTGGTCCATCCGTTATGGGAAAGTGTTTTCTGAAGTGTTTCACTTATTTTTGGCCTGGCTATGGCAAAACCATAGGACCTATGATTAGTTCACTTAGTGTTAGCAATCCAGTGGTTCACGAAGAGTGTATGATTGACAGTGGTTCAATTATCCACTGCTCTTGCAGGTAGAACTCATAGTAATAGCGGAGATGCTGCGCTTCAAACGGTTGGTTGCGGATCTGTGTTTTCGGAGGTTTCCGATTTTCTGAAAATACCGCTTGGGTACAGGGAGGTTGGTCTACAAGGCAAAAATAATATTAGTACCGGACGTTCATTTAACCTTTATTCATAATGAACTAGCAACGATTGCGTTTTCTGTGACCATTTATCAACTGCCCATGCCTGCTCACCTGGAAACGTTTACCATTTTTTGGTTGCTGAGAGAAACTCTGGGCCGGAAGCAGCCACCCTCGAATGCTACACATGTGGACTTCTCGCCGCGCTGAATCCCGATGAGATATTCGAATCTATGTCCATCAGACACAAACGCTGAGACAAGCAGTCAGAGTGCTAGCTCAGTTGACAACACCTAAGAAACGTATGATTGTGTTGCTCAGTTTGCTCAGTGGGTCCTGCAGAATCCAGGTAAAAGGACGACCCGCAACGAGTACCATAGACGGCAGCAGCAAGAACGATAAAACCACTGTCGGGTGTACCGCTGACCCGTCAGCGGCCGCGTCCCGCCACCTAGTTGAATCTGCTCGTTAAGAGTGAACTGTTGAAAACGCGAACGAACACAGCCTGTGTGAAAAGCTGGTACAGTTGCGTAGCACGTGTGCTGTTTATTCACCCCAGCTTATTGTCATCATAGAGGCTCGGCTTTCCTAAGTCACTGGAGATAATGAACTCTTAATACAGTGTCAAAGCACCTTAATTTGTGGTCGCGAAAATAGCCGTTTAGTTGGAGGCGCTGTCTGAATGCCTAAGAACCGTGATCTTGCTTCCACACTGGGCGTACCATATATGAACCCCAGGGATTCACTCTGATGCACTTTCAGAACTGACGGCAGCGAAATCTGCATAATATCAGGCATTTGTCGTCCTCCAAGTGCAAATCGAGTGAACAAAGGTCGAACCCTTTGAGCTCTGGAGCATGCAGATGCCAGGAACTTTAAAAGGTACTCATTCTGTGAGATTCCAGAATTCCGCAGGCCAAATTCGAATTTCTATGCATACCGGGCCGTGCAGGTTCTATTGCCAGCAGGTTCTTCAACTCTACTCTGAGCCTAGTTCTCGCTGGGCACATCTAGAACGCTCCACGGTGGCCTGCCTCCCTAAATAGACCACATACTGTCGAGCGGACCAACGATGGTTGGTAATATCGTTCCAGCCTTTTCTGCGGGACTGGGTGGCCACGTTGCGTGTAGTATCACAGCTCGAAAACTTTCCGAACACACGGCACGTGGTCCACCAAATGGAGTTGCCCGCCATCAAAAAGCTACCGAGTGAAGCAACATGGGAAATTATCCACACAGTGCCTTCAGCTGCTCAGTGGACGTCAGTTGAAGAGGTTTCGCACCAACCAATTGTAAAGTATGTATTGCCCAGAATGCCACCACCTGAAGAAGTTGGAAACTGACCAACAGGAAGCACCCACGTTCATGCTCCAGAAACGTGGGTCTTGTGACTATCTTCAGCTAGAGCACTAATCAGAATCATATCCACTTCAAGGCAACACGGAGCTGCAACGCGACCGTCAAAGGTGACGTTACTGACTTCCACGGTGATCTGGCGGTTTGCACGAAACAAACTCAAAAGCATTTTATGCACACCGTTCCAGTATATCGAGGCTAGTTTCGGTCGTATCACTTGCCGCCCCTCCAAATGTCTCAGCCAAACCAAGTAATGCGGCAGCCAAAGTGATCGCCTTCCCAAGTTGCACGCAACATCCGTAAGTGGCATCGCTCCATTTTAGCCGCCACGAGAACCGAAACTTGACTTTCAGGACTCCATTGAGAACTAGATATTTCCAACCGACGTGTTCATGAAGTGCGAATGGCTAAAAGTTCGTCACTCTTTTCTGATAGTATCATACCCGGCTTCCCGAAAGAGTATGCTGGCTATCTGAGTGTCCACTGAACCACCTTCTAAATCAGCCCCTACGAATAAAGGTATTGTCACATGACACCAGTTCACGAAGTTAAAACCATGACAGTGTTGCGAAACATTGTACCATAACGTTGCTTACAAACATCAACAGTCTTAAAAAGCTTAGTAGATGGCCCTATCCGATATCACCTGCAGTTTCAGAGTATTTCGCCCCAGAACAACCCGGGTTCCGCTCAGGCCATCAAGGCACCAACAAATTAGGGTCTTCGCGATTCCTAAACAAGGACAGCCGATTCTGGCTCAGTCGTAGACACTGGTTCTGCAAAAGCATTTGACAGGGCTGATCACCGTGTGCTTTTGGCTAAAAGTGAGTCCAATGAAATTACTGGATGTCTGCTAAATTGCCCGAGTATCTACCTGTCACACAGGTCACAGAGTGTTAGGGTTCACGGCGACTACTCCAACACTCACCCCGTATTCAAAGGTGCATCGCTGTGCTCCCTGATAGGCTCCTTAACCTCCTGCCCATCCATCGACGACATCACTCTCACTATGCCTTCTGGGTGCCGGACATTCGCAGACGTTAAATCTGGTCCCTCGAAATTGCCTCACTCAATGGAGATTTACTTTAGTCAGGTCTCAACAGACTGTATAAATGGTCGGTGGCAAACCAGCCGCCAACCGTCCCAAACGGATGTCTGATCTCCCACACTCAGCGAACAATAAAAAATGGTTCATTCGGCCGGTGCCTTTTTTAATATACACAGCAACTGCTTGTTCCCGGAGAAGTGATATAGAAAGATGTAGGGATCTTTCGAAACACAGCTACACTAGCGTAACAGACTCAGTCGGGATGAATCTTAGTCGTTTGCACCAGACCAACTTTCATGGACCCTGTTTAGTCTAGTAAGCAAACAACCAGAAAAAACGCACAAGCACGTTCACTCTATCTACTCTATCTGTCAGACTACGTGAAAAAGTCCAACAAGAGGCCACCAAGTGGATTTTAGGATTGTGAGAAGCGCCACACACCACGAGAATAAAGCAACTGAGCGGGTTCAGTCTTGAACCCCCCCTTTCTGGGAGATATGATAATGATTCCCAAGATTCTGCCGTAATTAACTCATTCCTGCACTCGTCTGCTGCAATCCAATAAGAACGCTAGTGCCGGGAGAAAATTGTTGTATGATTGAAGCTTTATCTGCTCGACCCTCCCGTTACTGGAGCATCCTACGGTAGGGAGTCTTCAGGGCGGATTTTGTAGAACGATTCGTATGTCGATTTGATGGGCAACATCCCGTGGTACAATTTTAAACCAACCATCAATAATCGAGCGGTAATAGCGCTCACAGTGGCATGTTTTACATGGATACACTGTCGTCCACCCTACACAGCGTCAGACGCAAAGTTTCATTGGACAACTATTATTGATCAACCTACTTGGCTGCACACGCGTACACCCGTTGAAACGTTGTCTCGTCCTCGGTTTTTATCGAAACTTCCTTATATTTCCGTAAACTAGACAGGAAGTGTACTGTGCGCTCTGTGTACGTTTACCGTAGCAACTTTGTCGACCTGCTGAAGATATGACTGCTATCGACCGCTTTGGTAAGTGTCTTTTTCAACCGCATGCCCCCTCATCACCAAACTATCCAACTGCGTGCACTCGTGTGTCACCACAGTATCCCAAACTGATATATTTTCGAAATGATCGGTGTACTACTGACTCCCGGATACCAGCGTCCGCACGCAGCATCCAGTAACAGGTGACCACATTCGCGTTCTCCATGGCGACAGCAAAGGGCAGGCCGTTTACGTGTCGGGACCTCCTTGGACCTACAACTTCCCTGTTTTACCCACTGAACTTAAGTTTTCAAGCAGATGTTGGGTGGTAATTTGTCTCCGCCAGTAACACAAACCGTTTGGGAAGTTTTCATTCCACCAAGTATGAATGGGCGAGGTATCCTAAGCTGCGGATGTTTCAGGCCTATGTGGAGGAGAGGCCACTTATACGTTAGGCTTACAATGAACAGGCAGGCAGCGACCAGACGAACAAGGAGGAAGCGTATGGTTAGCCGATAACCAATTTACTTGCTCAAAACTAGGCGCCTACCCAAGGCTACAGGTGGGATCTTACGATTTATATTTAGGCACTTACCCCCTGGATTCTAATTAAGTCTTCTTTCACACGCGTGAGTACAGTCTGACAAATCCAGGGTGAATTGCAGAATTTTCCATGCGGACAGCGTGGATAGTGCAGATTCCCCGAAGGTTATGATTGTGGGCCATCGTGAACACGTCTATTTGGGCAAAGTTCGTTGTGGGGGAACCTACAGAAAAATATTCAGTCTCCAAGAAATCGCAGATATTCAGACCTGAACAAGTGCAGTATGTGAAGTGTGACCAAGCATGATTCTTGAGAGAAGCCGTGCGCGCACGTTGTGGACGAACGTTGACACCCCTCTAACGTGTGTTGTCACTTGTTGGGAATCTTTAGATGGCTGCAGGCATGACTGGTAAGTTCTTCTAAGCTTCTGCAGAGCAAGCTGGCTTAGTAGGCGAGTGAGCAGATTCATCTAATGAATATTCCTCCAAAGAAGCTTGCCACAGTTAGTAGATTGAGAGAGGAAACTGATGACAATAATTCAAGGTCTAGCCGCCACCCCAGCACGTTGCATCCAAGGATTAAATGACGATCGCCTTGCCTCCAGCGTGCAACATTTAATTACACCAAATGCATGACACCCTGGGCACCTTCCTCTTATAAGGAGTACAGATTATCACGGAATGTTACTTTTACTTTGAGGTGTGAATGGCTTTGAAGATTGTGATATTATCTGCACACTTCGGTATTTTGGAACGTAATGAGCCCGATGTCTCGTTAGCCGATAACGTAAACATTCGACCACAAAATTAGACCCCGCTGGAAGCTGTCCTACTAGGTGAAGGGATTTTATTCAGGATAGAACAAGAGTTTCCACGGAATAGTCTTGAAGGTTCCACTCAAAGCAGGCCCAATGCCTGGTGATTAGTGTTCATTTGACGGTATGTCGTAATTCACCCACTCGCATTATTTAAGAGTGTCAAAGAAAACAACCCTGACGAATATGCGAATTTTGTGCCTCTCTAAAACTCGCATGGCATGCCGTGATGAAGTCGTTGCAGCAGCTTCATACACCCTGAGACACTCCGTCCGTCGCCTTTTATTCGGCGTTCAGTAGCGCTGGAAACCAGCAGTGCTACTGAACGGCATTTCCGCGTGACACACGATCTCCAGATTTGAGTACTAGAAATCCTGGGTATCCCTTCACTCAGTCAAAGACTTATTCACTCTCGGAGATGAAGTCAATGGGTTAACTAGTAGTTTCGACAAGAGGCCTCCACGGCACACGGACGTTGATGACGAATCCTCATCAAAACTTGGAGTCTCCAAATGTCGAAATCAACGGTTTTCGTTCTACGCGTGTGACCGTAAGGCATCAGAAGCTGAATCAGTTTTTACCTCGTTCTATCAAGAATACACCTTGTTGATCTCCGGTTATTCTTGTCTGCGCGCAACAGAGCACATTTTGCTGATGGCCGACCAGCAATTACGCTGGCTCCCGATTGCCATCGAAGACTGCCAACTAATCGCCGCCTTGCCTGGGACAGCCGGGATTTATATCGATAATGGCTACAGCGGTTGCTTACTATTTGGCTGAATAGCCGTTTTTCAATCTCCTGTGTTTTGCTTGTTTTCATGGCTCGTGATGTTCTGAAACTGTGGCTAAACCTCAGAGACACTAGGACTCTCCGTGTGCAAGCAGCGGCTTCACGTATCCCATTGACTGTTATGAACGTGGAGCAGTTGTGCACTTTGCTTTGCTCGACATTGGTTCGACTGGTTACCGGCACTCATCTATTGAAATATAATTCCGCTGTCAAAAGGTGGGATTCGGGGATTATTCCGTAGCTGCCAAGCGTGTCCCACCTGGTGACGCGTTCGGGTTAATGTAGCTCTGTTATGTCAATGAGCTGGAACTGGACGAGAATAAGCCCACACGGTCCAAAGGTTATAACAACCACCAGATGACCGACCACGAAGGGTTCATTTGTAAGAAACCGGTTCTGCTAAAATGACGCACAACTGTACTGTCCTCGGGTTGGCTAGTTCACAGGGCCATGCCAACAGGGATGCATGGTTGTGTCAAGGAAACAGGCGGAGGAGGCCCCTGCTCTATAGCACAATGCACGGCGGCCAACAAGATATCTGTGCGGTTGGATTCTTCCTTTGGTATCATGTGATGGAACGCCGGTTCACCCACACGAATGGGGATTCCCACAACACGTGTTCTTGCCACTGAGACAGTGTGATGAACAGGGATAGCGGTCATTCAACTTGCTTGGTTCATTTAAACGAAATATAGCTGTAGAAAATCTGGGTCGAAGACCAGACTTTTCGCAATTGGATCTCACCTAAATCATCGGACCTGCCAAATTGCTCATTAGTAATGCATGATTAATTGAAGGTGACCATGTAATCTGCCTGCTCTTGAACCTCAACAAGTGTTACGACGTGTCGCCTACAAGCCTTAATCTGGAAACACACAAAGTTGTCATTACCCCTATCATTATTCTTCTTTCCAATCTGTCTACAGCAACTAAATGTTCAAGGCCTTGAGATTATTATCGACGATAATCTTATGCATCCGGTTGTTAATGAGCCCACGTATCATAGTTTTACGAGCTATACGTACCTGATGCAGCCCTGAAAACCTGCTTCAACAGCTTTTGTATTCATACTCAACGGGCTCCATGAAAGCGCGTCAGAGGCATTAATTGACTCCGTGTATACCTCAATGAACAGATTAGATGTTGAATGTTGGAAGAGTGGCTATTCTTAGGGAACTTTCTATGAAGGAATGCGTGATGTTCATCTGCTTTCACTTCACTCCCGGCTGAAGTAGTATTGGGATATGGAGACTTCTAACACATTTTTCCTACTAATTACTGGTACTACGTTTTGTGCTGTACCAAACATAGTTAATAATAACCTTTGTTCTAGAGTGAACCCATGTTGATGCAGCGCCTGCCCTTTACCAATAATAGGCCTCAGTGTATTTATCAGCCTGCCGGTTGTTCTCTTCCATCAAAATCAGTTTCTCTGAGATGCTGTTGACCATATTTCTTAATAGTCAAGTGGTTCAGACCCTTGGGATTAAGTAAGTGAGGTAAGCGGAAATGACATAGTAAGTTGAGTACCTCATTACCCGCAATGCCATCTAAAGTTACCTTTGATAAGATGAACTCCCATTGTGGCAAATCATGCAAAGGTCTGTTTGGTGAGGGTAATCGGCAATGACTGCTGATAAAGGAAACAGTGATCAAGAAAGGTTCTCTATTACCGGCTCAGAAATGGCCGAATAATAAAAGCTAGCGTGGTAACAGCCACACGCCTAGAAGGTCCTTTAGTGAATAAAGTGAGTGTGTCAACCAAACGTCCTATTGCAGCGTATTTATAGTGGTATATTTCTCAACGTATCTGTGAGAAACGTGCTCAGGTGAGCGTGATCAGTGTACTAGTTTTGAAGCCATATACATGAGTATATATCGTGATTGATGATTGTACAAAAGACCAATTGAATGAATAAAGCAACAAAACAGGCATCATAGGAGAGAAAAATTCTGGTTTATGAAGAAGAATTTGAGACACATGCTTCCAAGATGGTGATTATCAAAATTTCCGATATTCGGTATAACTGCTCAGTAATTAAATCAGCTTCCATTTCACAAGGTTGTCACTGGCCTATTCGTCAAGGCAATGCTCAGAAGTGAGTTGAGGGTAGAAAAGGTGAACTGACGAAGACTGTCGCCATTGTTTGATATATACGGTTCTGAAAAAATGTGTATAACATTTTGTCAGGATGAGTGTGAGAGGAAAGCGCATACTTTTGCGGAGAAATGCACGGACCTCTCGACTAAACTTCGCTATTTGCTCACAATCGACGGCGTTCTGCAGATCTCACCAACCGTCCAAGCGACAGGGGATTTTGAATATCCGGAGGGAAACAAGAAGAACAGACTCGAGGATCAAGACTGCTCAACGGATGTGACATCTTGCTAGGCGGCTCTTTACGGCTTACTCTTAGTGGTAGATCCAAAATGCCCACAGGGACCGAAAGTTGGAAGATGCACCTGTTGTTGAAACCGGACACTGACAATAAATCACAAGCCTTTCTGAATTTGTCTGGCGGTCGTCTACGCTATTAATGTCATACATTCGGCATCGCCGTTTAGCCATCGCACTCACTTCTTTGCCAGTTGCATAATCGTCTCAATGAATGCTTTAGCAACTTTCATGTAGAGAAGAACAGTAGCTTCCATAGGTTCATATGCTCATAGTTTATAATGCAGGAGAGAATGATCTTTCTTCCTGTGTTGTCTCTGTTTTGGAAAGCTTCAGCTAAGTTTACGGGGTTGTTCGCAAGCTATTCAGCTGTCTGATTGTTGGCGATCACCTGACACGACTTCTAAAATTGGAGAGCCGCATACGCTTGAGGTGAGCGTTTGTGATTTGTGTCTGATCCTGTGACCGTTTTTGTTATTGTGTCGTTCAGTATTCACTTTGTTTTGCATAGTTTCTGACTGTGGCGCTGATCATTTTTGTAATTGTTGGTGTAAAAGTTATCTATACTCCTGTGCCGGAGTCATCCCATAATTCTGCGTATGTGTTTGCGACTTTGCCTGTGAAGCTATTGTGCACCGATTGTGTTCGTGTGTTGTCTGCCCAAGTGTGTTTTGTTTGATTCTGAACCCCGTTCGACGTTGGTGTTGAATTTTATTATTATTTGTGTGGCTGTAGATGTTAGCATTGGATTCATTTCTACTTCCATGATTCCCTTCTGGGTCCGCCAGTATTTCTGTTTGTGAGCACGCGCATATGCCCGCGTGTGCGAGCTATTTCGACAAGGATTTTTCCCTGTGCGTGAATGTAGTTGTCTGCCACATCAAACCGTTTGTTCGCATCAAACAACGATTCCTGTCTTCTGGAACTCGCGCGCTCTTTTCTCCAGAAACCTGGGCGTCAGTGGCTCTTCATGTTTCGTTTTTCTTTCTAACTTATTGTGATGTGAACAATTTGTCCGTTTTCCACCCCAGCCTTGAATTTTATCTTTCTTTCTGACCGCCTTCTACAGTGCATTATTATTTACCCGCATATTTAACCACCTTCTTTGTCATTTTTTCAATGTTTCCTCTCCCAGCTAAGATCATAAAGCTGGAGTCTCTCTTCTCTTATTTGGCGGGAGGCAGAGGTTAACTTTCGAGCTATCTCATCAACTGGCTAACCCTCACTGACCGGCTGGACAAAAGACTTCACTTGTACGCCTCATTGCCTTATTCCTTGGGATTAACAATAAATGCATGGTGTGTAATTACAACCGCAGGTAGCGTGACGCAAGCCATTTTCAGTGTTGGCTGAGTGCAGCCGTCCTTTGGCCCCGGTCAATGCAACAAGCTAATTCGAAACGAATGCTCTCCATCGTTGGTCGGTGAGGAATTTCGCCGTGGATTCTGCGGTTGTGAAGGGAAAGCGAATGGAACTAAATGAAAAGTGAATCCAGTGATATCGTTGGCTGCAAATATTTCAACAACGAAACATAGGCAACATTTCATCAGGTATACGCAGTTAGCACCTTTTGAGTCTGTGTCAGAATAAACATCGGGAAAACTTTACGTAACCTGTCTCGCACGTGTGTCCCTATCCAAAAATAGTTTGAAACCGTCGATCGATTTTACCGTTGTCAGACAATGTGCTCCAGTGTAAACAGATCCCAAGTGTGAGGCGGTTCTGTTCACGAAGTAACTTGTCTGTCACATCAATGCATTTGGGCTGATAACCCCTAAACTTATACTCGTTTTTGACGGGAAAAGATATGCCATTGGATTATTCGAGGCGTGCCGTAATTTGTAAGAAAGGATTGGGCTTACACCGGGACGTCTGTGATCCATTCAACATTGACTCGACCTTGCTAAGATTTCATGTGTGGGATATTCCTTACTCTCCACTTTTCTATTAGCCTATCTGCGCACTTTCAGTGAGAGCCCAACTATCCCTAAAATGAAGACGACAGGCCCAATTGTCCGTTCTGAGGTATGGGTGGGTCTGAAGACGAACGTATTGGGAGAAATCTTCGAAGTGATAGATTCTACAAACCACTTCCGAGATTTTCAAGAGTTCGCGACACTTCAGCCAAGCCAACCCAGCTTGCAGGTAGGCTCAAACTGCTTGTCACCCTTGCCCCTTGGTCTCGTTCGCATGCTAATACCAGCAGCTCTGTGTCGCCCAGGTGATACTCCTTAAAGTTTCGGTGGCGAACTTGCGTGACTACAATTTCTGGTACTGAACGGCATGTTATATTCTATGGACCGGTAGTTCAGGCGGTTCCATCTGCTCTACATTATCATCACGTCTTTTGAGCACTCTACTACAAGCCAAAACTCTCCCATCGGCGTAGAGCAACCTCAGTGATTCGACCTTGCTGAGCAGTTCAAGAACGAAAATTATGATTGACTGGGGTCCTAAGGATGGTGCCTGCGAAACGCCTTTTTGGCAGGGAATCATTCTGATAGCTGCTCATTTGCCCTGAAACTAAACATGCGGTACATCAACTAATTCTCAGCTAACTCTCAGACCAAGGCCATAAATATAACGCTTATTTGACAAGATGGAATGGTCGGCCCCCCTAAAGATTTTGGAAAAGTCAATCTAATACACATCTGTGGCCAGTCTAATGTCGGTGGAGTTCGTTCAAACGTCAACAGCGATCAGCAGATTCCGGGCACTACGGAGGCCATGTTGCTTCCTTGTGGTGAAGATAAGTGAACTACGTCATTGATAGCTCTTTGGGCATTCTGCTCAAAGAAGCCAATCGCCTGCCAGTTTTTTGGCTGAAGTGGGAGTACTAACATCAGGCCTAAGTCAAATGTGTTATTGTAGGGCGGTCCCAGCGGAGGTTTACGATAGCTACCCGGGTGTCCTCAAAGCCATGTCCTCTAAAGCCTGAATGTTGGATATGCATGTGTTTTGATTTCGCCGTCTTCAACAGCAGCTGATTATGATTTTGGGTGGACTTCGTACCCAGATCCCCTTGAAGGGTGTCCGCGTGCAGCGTGCAACGTCGTACTCTCCGTGGGTGTGGCATATACGTGCATACAAACTAAACCTTTACTACCGACTGCCAAAATGTCGTTTAGGAAGATCAAAATTGGAAATAAGCCTGGTAGAATCCTTTTGGGACCCCAATGAACTACATTCAAAACGGTATACACCCATTTCGCCGGATTAGGCTGAAAATATAGCCATACTTGAGTCCCCACACTCGGCACTTGTAGTTTCTCTGAAATGGTACGATAATTTGCCTTTCTATACACTTCAGTCAAGTTTGTGAATGTGGCATTTACTGTGAGACACACATCTGTAGCGCCCGCGCGAAAAACGCTCACTGCCGGCAGATTGCCAAGAGGTGGAATACCGCTTTCAACTCCACACTGCTTTAGTGTTAGTACTTGTCTGGTCGTTAATTTCCGGATGTTTTCATCCCGGGTGCTATCCGTGGTTACTGAGAAATGTGAAAGCAAAGCTACCTGGGGGAATCTGCTGGCAACAGTAGAACGACCGACTTTGTATATCGGCGGAATGACTCCGTTTTCACTGTTTCTCGAATTGGTGAATAAAATGGAAGTTTCGAAGCCAATTGGCTGCCTGTTTCGCAGGACTGTCTATACGTTGCTTTGGCGCTGGTGAAACTACCTCATATACACCCTGTGACTTATCCTCCTTTTGCGGAATAGTTTGCCTCGCACGCTGGTGACGCAGGAACTGAACACAAGCTAGGCTGGATTTCCCTCCCTGATTGCTTTTCAAAGATGGCAACAAACTAAGCAAGCAGAATATTTGTCGTCTCTGGTTACTCGTCGAAAGCTTGGCTGGACTCTTGGAACACAAAACAAAACCTGCCTATTTGATTGAAAGGCAATATAACAAGAGAATTCCTTCGAGTAGTCGATGAACGACTGCATCTAGTTCAGACGATTGTGTGCGCGGTCAATCCTCATAAACGTTACACGCCCGTTGCGAACCTTTATTTTGTTGCGCGTGAGCTTCATCTGCCGAGAAGAAGTTGTTCAACAGGTATCTGTTCCTGCATGAGCTCCCCCCAGCTGTTGGTTTCCTTTAAGAAGTGCAGTGGATTGCACGAGAGAAGTGAGCCGGAACTTTCGCAGCAACAACAGTGTAGAGGTGTGTGTGACAGTTCACCTTGTGTATGTCCACCGTGTTAGGCTTGTCTGCCTATGGCAAAAATCAAATTTTTGAAAGTTGCGGGGGTGTCATCTTTTGAAGGCGGGCGATAGCAACGTCTTGGACTAAACAAGGGACGACCGTCACATGATTACCTGCACCAGCAGGAGCGTCAGTTTTGACGAGGCCAGCCACGCTGAGTTGCCGGTTGGTGCGAAGTTCACTCGGGCTTGTTTGTGCACTCCCATCAGCGTGCGCTGATTACCCCCAGGATGCCACTTTTTAACGTGGGGTTACAGAATTCTGTAGCATCAGGGCTGGAAGACTGGCCAGCGGCAAGGTCGGTGTTCACAACATTGACAGGCCGACCGTTGAAAACTTTGCTGATCGAATTGCCTTATGCATCTTTTCTTCCCAATCTGTGGTTATAGTAAGTCCCTTGCAGATAATCGCATACGATGAGCAAGAGTTTTGTACTGAGGATCAGCGCAACAACCCAGTGGACACAGGTACAGACGCTTCCGGGGTCGAAGAGGCATGTAGATCCGTGTTGGTATAAGCGGCCACACCAACCCCCCTTATCCGATATGCGATCATTTGCAGCGGATTGCTTGCAGAGGTACATAGCTCACGGCCAGATAAACTATAATCAACTCGGGCTTTTACCGTGTCTGTTTCCTGAGCACCTTGAGTTGTGCCCGCTAACTCAGCCCTCGAATTAAATTCCGCGCGGTAAAGAAGCTAAGGACCATGGAATGCATGCATAGTGCTTCCAGTTCTTTGACACTCAGTAAGGCAGCGTGATCTGTGGTAGAAAAGTGATCGGGGCTAACTCAGGCGGTGCCGATTGCAGCACGACTTTTGACTCTAGTGTTTGCAACGGGGTGACCGTAGGGGCTTCAGACCGAGATTAGCATAGGAATGTGGTTTGTTGTAGGCCATCCATTTACTTTGATGGCATACAGGTGTCCAGACGGATGATCTTCATAGCCTGCATAATTTCAGTCAGTTCGAATGCTCTTCACAAAGGCTGTTGCGAACTTTGACCTGAGACGATTTGAATATGGCCACATTTCAGGAACTCTTTCTTGTTGTTCCATCTCTGAGGCATGACTGTTAGCATGTCTGTGTCAGAAGCAGTAACCTTCAGTGACCCCTTTCAGGGGTGCATTCACTTTGGACAGTCCAAGTCAATCGTTCCAGCTGACCCTAGATCAGCCTGCTGCAAGTGAGTTTCCATTGACTGATGTCGTGAAAAAGTCATCGATGCTGTGTAACTGTAACTTTCCACTTATAGCCACTCTAAAGGTCTGGTCCTGGCAAAGAGTTTTGCGCTTTCAGGCAGTTACTTGGCCTATTACTATGAAACCCTCCTGGAGATTGGGTTCAGCCCTGGGTCGAATGGAAACTGACTTCAACGTCCGGAGCCTAGCTAGTGACACGTGTGTGGTTACGGTGTCAATACTCTGTTCTCTAGTTCAGTTCGATCCATTTTTTGCTGGTACGCTGACAACAGTATTTCTGAGAAGGGAGCAAAGGAAAACTGACGATACAGTGACCCTCGTGAACGGATGGTGCCTGACGGCAGCAAAAAAATGGAACCTTTTCTTAGCAGATACCCTGGATCAATGGACCGTTGACAAGTTTGTGAGCCAAGAGCCTTTGAGACGTCCGTTTCTCGGTGCGCAAACAGGAAAGTCCACCAGTAGTAGGCTGAACTGCGGGAACTTCGTGGTAGTCAAACCAGTGTAACAAATAACAAGCAAAGCAACCTTCAAAACTTAACACGGGACAAATAGAAGCAGCAGAGTAAAGTAGGGCTCTCCGAGCACTACAAACCCATGTTTCGTATAGGCTGAGTCGTCGGCGAAGTTCGTCAAGCCGGAGCTTCAGCATGTGCGCATGACTTTTAAATGCGGGTAAATATTTCTTATTTGACGGCATTCGGTGGTGGTGTTTAAATGACGTCAGAATCAAGAAGGCTTGCACTAGAACAACCCTACAATGATGACGATGTGAAGGGGACGGGCCAATGAGTTTATCTTTTCTGTGTAAGATTCAGTTTTTGGGCCCGGGCATGCCTTGGTGACGCATTGTTCAGGGTTCTTAATGGCGGTTTGTCTTCTAAAGGCAGTAGCTATTAGACAACCTCGTTTACAATGTTCAGTGGAAGGGAGCTATCGTAGTAAAGCTAGAAATAATGAGGGCCACACTGGACTAAGAACCATCTGCGTGAAGTTCTTTTACTGCTGACGTACATTATTTTCGCGTTACGGTACGGAGAGCTCTCAGTGATTTGCAAAACAGCCGTTTTGCTCACAGTGTGAACCGTCTTATATGGGTGGCCGTCATCGTGCTGCGTGCAATTCAGTGAGTTGTCAGTCTGTGCAAGTGTACTGATCAACGTTACTGTCAAGCCGGTTCTCTTGGAATAAGGTAAATGGACTGTTCTGTAGTATACAAGTATCCTGCCAGATGCTAACAGATACATGCTTCCGACGTCAGTAATTGCAACAACAACAACAATAACAACAACAACGGGGACGTGAGAGAACAGGGTTGGTCACTAAGATTTAAATATATAAGCGTGTGCATTGCTAAACGTAAGCCCATTGGTGAAAAATGCGCTTCTTACGTGCATTCCGTAAAAAAGATGGGCGAACTTTGACTCGGACTAAGGAAGACCACTGTACTTTAATTGATGACAGAGGTGCTTGTTGATTAGAAGAGCGTGAGTCCAACTCATGAGTACTTTGCGGAAGTCCGGACATACGATATCAGGGCCACCACTTTAATCCGTCGCTTCACTCCCCAGGGCATTGTCGGTCAGAACATTTTTAGGGAACGGATTTTTGCGGAAGTCGTGTTGCATATTGGCAGCGGGTCTTGCATGCTCAGGTGCGATAACACAAGTCATACCAAGGTCTCTCTGAATTCATTAATGAGCTCCATGACAATGTGGTCGGTCGGTACTCCCACTAAGTAATCTCTTACTGCCAACCAAATGCGTTTTGACACGTAGGGACTGTTGGTTGTTCAGTAGTGTGTCCTGGGCTATAACTTGCGTAAGTAGTAGGTTTATGAGCTTGGCAGACGTTTCATCGGGCTCGAGCACTGCTTTGAGATGCATACCGTCAGAACATGGAGAGTATATTTGGAACTATATGGTTTACCTAACCTCCCCAGTCATAATGTATCCGCCGCTCTTTCAGTTTTCCTTCTGTTGACAGGATTGACCTCAGAAGATAAGAGGCTCGGCTCGAAAGCGTCTATATACAGATCATAGGGTCATCAGCATCTTTGGCATCATGTCTAGTGTTACCTGAATGGCCTGACGACTTGAGTGCCTCATACCGATCCTTTCGAACTGACCATGTCGACCAGAATCTTTAGTCAAGTAGGCAACAAAGCGACCGATGAAACGTTGACGATAATAAAATGGTCCTTGCTGATTACAAAGGTGAACGGATCATTTGAGTCTACGCACGTGTTCTGGTCGTTTGCAGGGTCACAAGCTGCTGCACATCACAGCCTGTCACTTCTACAGTTTGAGGAGAGAAGCAAGGCAGCTTAACTGACCTAGAATCTTATTCCGCTTAGAAGCTTTCAGCATTGCAGATTCAGAAGTGGCTAACAACCACCTGCGTTCCGGTGTATGGATGTGCATTGTGGTTAATTTAAACGCTTCTCGAGGAGTCCACTGAAGTCCGTGTGGTAGATGACGTATACTCGTCCTCATCATCCTCTTACCCGTATGCCGGGTAATTCGTCCTTGAACGCATTTTTTCAGGAGCAACTCTGTAGTATGAAAACACATGTGGCATCACTGTTTTTCTGTGCTCGCATTCTACCGACGATGTAAATTCAACATTGACTGTGGATGGAAATACAGTGGTTTTTGCATATGATTCTTCAAGTGACTATTGTTGTCCCATGATTGTGAGTTCAAATCGGCGAGCAGCAGTCCCACAATAATTTTTGAAGAACCGCGGCTGTCGTTAACTAGGTTGATGAAATCGGTGACAACGATTAATGCAAACCAACTGCTTGATCGCTTATGCCGAGTAACATGGCCACTTTCAGGACATTATCCACCAGGCCTTCATAATTAGGCCCCAGTTGTGATCAGTAATATCAGATGTTGCCGTGACATCGGGAATCATGTTAACATGAGGTCTTTACTAACCCTATATAGAGCAGCTGAGAGGGCTACGGTCCCCTATTGTATGGGAGGTGTCCAGATTGGCCGAATTCCCCTAACCACCCGAATTTAACTCATCTTTGTTTCGTATCAAAGATGGGAACGGCGGATAGCTCACAAAGCTCGATAACAGGAATCGGTTAAATGTGCATTGGGATAGTTCAGCACATAGAAGAGGACTATTACACTGAAAGGTTTTCAACAAGACCAATTTCATTCATTTAGCCCCCATTATGCGTGCGCCGATAGACAGCACGTTTTCATTGCAAAATCCATCGTCAAGGCGAAAAAGTGGGAAGTCGGAATTCAACAGAAAAAATCAAAGGAGACTTTGCAATGAAGTTCGGCAGACTTGTTGCGTGGACTAGATGCGTTTTAAAAATTGTACCTAACAAAATTCACCTGATGCTTTGCATTATGATGGAAGCTGTCTCTGCAAACCCGCTGAAGGATCCTAATTTGTGTCCTGTAAAGCCAGCCGCGACTAGATTTAAGAGTATCGACCCATTTATACGGAACAAAGCACGACCAGAGGGACTGTGACTACCTAAGTTTGTTCTTTGCACTCTTCTTTGGAACGGTCGAGATGATAAATATTAAGATGGCATTTATGGCAAAACTACGTTAATGTATGAATTGTCATGGCTCACAAAGCGACAGAAAGATTGGTGAGTTATTGACAAATATTTTCGGCGGAGTTGTACTGTGCTGGATACGACGGAGTGAAAGCTATTTAATTAAAGTGCAACCGCAAGAAATTTCCAGTTATGTCCGTATGATCTTCCAAGGGGACATCGAACAACGCGTGGCGATAAACCAACAATTTCAAACGATCAAAGAGAAGTTCATACACAGTACCATTGCACTAGTATAAAAAATTGTCTAAGTGAGCAATCGAACGGCCTCAACACATTCCATTGATAGATAGTTCCGAAGAATGAGTTACAGTTCTATACCAAGCAGGCAAAATATGAGCTACAACCACACAATGTGACAGCGATACTCAACAGAGATCTTACGAGCAGTCGACTGGTCAATAACCAATGGCGATGGGCGCATCACTTAAGCGGATTGCAGTACCCGGTAATTGACTGTTCGCGCAAACATCAAACTGACGCGACAAAACAGAGACATCTATGTCAAGATTCTGTTAACTGTCAGGAACAGAAGAGGTAAAATATACAGAGATGAACATTTGGGAGGGATGGAATTGTGTGAGTTCTTTACGGTTGAACCCCAACAACCGCTACATTGTCTGTGTTGATCATGATGGCCAATTCGGTTGATATCCAAATGCTTATATTTCGCTGCCTTCAGCTGATAGATTTCTGCAGTGTGTATGTCCGCACATGCCGGAGAGCTAGGTTCACCGCGTGGTTTACGTGAACAGAATGAGCGCTTCCACCGTCGAACGGTATTTTGAACACTATGCACTTAACTGAGTTAGGGCAAACTTTGGTCAAGACATAAAGGGTTTTACATGACATAAAGCAAATAGTGAATTCGCTTAACGAACATGCAACACTGTTCTTTTTTGTGGTAGTGGTTTTGATAGCAGCGGTACTGTCTAAAGCTTTGGGGGGTTGTCTGCCGCAAATGCTTGCCAGCCAAGTCGTCACTCTATACTTCTCCCTTGTGGACCTTACAAAAAAGGGTTCTGTGGGCGAAAATCTGCTTTCAATCTATTATAATATGTTAGGCGTTGTTTGTAAGGGGGTGCAGGGGCCGTACTGGACGGCGCAATCCATGCAAAGGCTGCTCACTATATGCTGAAAGGAATTTCGCCTGAATGCCGTTGTAAAGTGATAGAGGCCCTGTTAGTTGGTCACGGCAGGATCACACACCAGTGCCGACTTTAAGGTTTGTGACGATCTACAGACCACATTGCCACCTGAAGCCCTGGTCAGCACCTTTTAGAGGACCAATCGAAGTGCCTCTATCTGCAATGTAAAACCATTTTATATCTGTGCCCTGCGATTCGGCGTAGCAATCAATACAACTCCTACGAACAGCCAGAGAGTAGCCATCAGGGTTGAAATTTAGCGCTTAGGGTGACCCTTTATTCTGCGAAAAAGTACACTGAAACAGAAGTACAAATATATATAATCTACACTACGGGGAGAAAAACCTCGTCAATCCAAACACTGAATTTCATCCCTGAGGGTTAACAATATATACACACATATGAACGTGTAACTGACCGCCGTCGGACAACGATTGTCTTACATATTAACCTATCATTCACCAATGTATATTTTCAGTTTGACTATCACCCACATTTGATCACAGCCTTCGCATTCAGGTAGACTTTCCAGGCAGCCTCTTTTGAAAAGAAGCACTAGGCTCGAGTTTTGCTCTCATTAGAGTTCAGCAGTGGTGCATATCCTTGATACGGCCGAGATTTCAACTCCGGCCATTTCAATCATGAGGCAACCGTGTTGACCATTGTGCCAATGACCTCACATTAGGCACGACCGAATTATCAAATCTGAACGCTCAACCACTCTCGGTTGTGGGCAATGATCGGGTTGCTCCATCGTCTCCAGAAGAGACACAGTAACTGTCCTGTTAACTCCGCTCGATAACCCCGCGATTAGGACTTCTGAGACAGGTCAAGGTCACTGAACTTACTAAATGAACTGATACGAACTGATATTAATGTACGGTAAGTTGGTATGTAAGGTAGCCGTAGCCCAAACGATGGCCAAACGTATAACCGATGACAGCGTGAAGAAAATCGCTGTTACAGCTGTGAATACCTCTAGTGGCATGTAAATGTCATTCCATGCGAAAGTCGAAAACTAAAAACGGGATGAATTGGTCCGATGCGAAGTGAAATACAAACCGTCGTTTGCCCCACAAGACTAGTCATCTGCCCAGCTACAATGGTCAAGAAGGACAGTATAAAACGATCGCGTTAACCTTCGTTCCTCCCGTACGATTACGGCCAACTCGTCTCATCAGCATTCTGTTGAAAGTTACCTGATTCCCTAGTACAAAACCGTCTGGACCTCCTGAATACGGATTCCAAGGAAAACGTGCCCCATTCCGGTAACATTATGTCCTGTACGGGTCAGCATTTTAATGCTGATTATAATAACAATAATAGAGGTATATTCCCGGACGCATTTGTGAGAGATATGTTCAGAAGAGCGTGATCAATGTTTCGCTATCCTCCCCTTGCCAATTTGTTAGAGAGAGTTTCGAAAGTGTAGAAGTGCAAGTCACACGCCAGGAGCCCAGAAGGTTGCAGTGGCTCGTGAGGCGTCGACGCACACTTGACATGGGCTAGCGGAAGGCTCCAAAGTAAGTTCACACATCTTCAAGCAGTGATTTAGTCTCAGTCGTCGTACGACAAGGTTCACCAGACATTCGTTCCCCCAAAATGTGAGGTTCTTTTCTCAGGTTCTTTCCCCGAGTACTTTTGTTTCCTGCTTTTGGCTCACAAATTAAGATACTAGGTTTCAAGTGTGTGTGTATTATTCAACTGAACCCGTAAAATGAACCAACAGAAACTGGAAGTTTGGTTCGTGACACTCATCGCTAACTATTTGCTGCTACAAAGGCTTGGATTTTAGCGGATATCAGTAACGACAGGCAATATTGTCCTCAATACACATATTGGACAGCTTGTTTTAGCGTAAAGGACGATATGCTATTATTTTAAGGTGCACCCTCCTTATCTCATTGTCTGTGAGAAGCTTGCCTCGTCAGACAACTGCAATGCGTTCAAGCATAGACTTCGGTTCAGTGGTGGTGCTGCACTTCTTGTGGACGTTGCATACATCTAGTCTTCACGTAGCTCACCTGAGACTGAGACCACTCTATTCACTGTAACAGTTTACTGTCCTTGCGGCACTGCTCCCATTCGCTTGTTGTGGGGGATTTCATTGCACCCTAACCCAGCGTGGTGTTCACCTTTCACGTGGATCCTGAAGAAGGATTCATGAAATCTCAAGCCCCGATGGGTTTCAAACAAGTCAGCAATAAATGCATGCCAAGCGACATGCAAGACACAGTCCACGTCCGAGGCTCTTACAGCCTGATATTTCTATCACGAAAAAAATTAACACATCTGATACGATGTTCATTAAACCACGGGGTGAGTTATAGAACCCATGTACTGGTCAGTTTTCTCTTCGCCTCTTGTTCGTTCTAAATAGCTGTAACAAAAGCTTCCGCCCTGAATATTGAACGGGCAGATTGAATGCTAACAGGCTTAACTTGACAACACACCTCTCGGACTTAAAGCGCACTCCTTCGAATTTTCGAGTTATAACGCCCAATAAGCACCTGCCAGTTGATAATTATGGGAAACATTGTCTCATCCACTGCTCTTGCGAAATGTGCTCCGCTTTTCTGACGTACGTCCTTGTTTACTACCCGCACAGAGAGAGCCAGACAGACAGGGAAACAATCAATTTAGCGCCAGAATACACCAGCTAGAACGGGAAATTCGTTGGCACAGGCAACCTTTACGAAGAGTCTGAATGGTAACTCACTGACATGAAACATTTTATTAATATATATATATAGGCGTCTGTGAAGAAATAACCTCATTCGGCCTATTTTGCTGTTGCCCGTTTGAGAAACCTCCTCCTTCTCCAAAGTGGTTGAAGAGCTATTTTATGAGCACTATTCAACTCTATACTATGCGGCGCCGCCAAACTGGCATCCTGCCGTGCAGCAGCGAAGCTTTCAGCAGCTATTACCGGCTGCGGATATCCACGTTTTCGAAGTCGAAACTTTCTTTTCCGACGTTAATCCATATATCATCACGGGAACAGGCGATATCCGCCCCGAGGGAATCAAAGAAGCAGCCTCCAACCAGGTGCTGCTTCTGTTTGTTCGGTCCGAATTGAAGCTCCAACATGACCTTATCTCCGATGCACAAGTCGACCATTCTTGTGCCCCTGGTTAGGCTGGACGATGAGTAATCTCATGCTATTTGTCCGTTAATTGGTCAAAATATTAGCCGGTGGAGCTCAGTGGCTGGCTTTATAAATACACTCTATTCTGAAGAGTTTTCCCTCCGACACCTTTTGTTGCATGCTCAGTATGACTTTCTTCGTGATGGACTATGAGCGACTGAGATACTGACATATACGGCTAGCCTGATATGGGCCAAAACACTGGTCTCATCTCCGACGCAGCCGCCATTTAGTGCGCCAAAGCCTTCGATGGTGTCTCGAACTGTAGGGATAGGTTCTGTTCTAAATTGTCTACTTCGGCGACGATGGTATTATAAGTAAAAACCTGGCTGGATAATTCTTCTTTCACGACCTCTGCAATTTTTCCCAGAGGTGAATACTTGGTGCAATATTTTCCCTGATACGCAACAACGACCAATCCTACATTCTTCCAGTCAATGTCTGCCCCTATGCTTACGACCCAAGTATCTGCAACGCTAATAGACACACCACGTTACAGAATCATTTTGGCAGTAAAAACAACCGGTTAAGCGATGTGTCTGCAATAATAAAAGACACCAAACGCCCAAGTTTCCATCGGGGGAGGTTGGGCTTCCGGAGTCAAATTGCAGTGAACATAGCAGGCAACTTGGAGAAATGCGCCCGCCACAGGTCTCACGAACGACCCAAACATCTGATTGTCGTCTGGTTCATCTAGTCCCGTTGCCAATAGGCGGCTTTTGAATGGAGATGTGAAAATTACAGCAGGAAAAAACGGGCCCACTCCTCGTAGACATACAGGTTAGCCAACGGCTGTAAGAGTGTGTAGGATCACTTTATACTTGTGCCAACGAAATCCTGCGCACTGACGTGGGATAAAGTATACAACTGAATGTGTCCACCTAGTGCGTGCTGAAATGTTTGTTACTTTGAAACACAATTCACACCGCTGGCGTACTGAAGGTCCTTCTCTCCGTCTACTTTACTTTTCAAAAAATCCGTTATGGCTTACTTCTCACATACTTATTGTAACGTAAGTCAAGTGCAATAATACTCTATCTCACTGACCAGGAGCGTCCAACCAGGGCGTTAACGAAGTACTGCACAAAGTCTTAAATCGGACTTTCCACAGGCAACAATAGTTCTCACAGTGTTGTTATACACTGCAGTGACATTCCCTGTGAATTTGTTGTTCGTTTGCTACCGACCGTTTCGAAATACTATTGGCCTCCTATTTTCTTACAGCATTTTTGGATTCTTGAATCTGCTCCACCGCTGATGCTGCCGATTTCTCCACCATTGGTGTTTGACTTGTTTTCCGTGATTGCGCATCCGGATAGCACACGTTTCGATCCCTTCAGCAACAACCCGGAAGATAACAGAAGCCACTGGAATAGGCTGTTGGCTACATCCGAACTAATCAACACCCACGTGAAACGTACCCATCGCTCCAGATAAAACTCTTCCGCCATTTTTGAAAATTACCATCAAATCGCGAGTTGGCACCACATGCACTGGAGCGCTTCCGTCTTTCAAGTTGCCCGATTCCTTGTGAAACTTTACTCCACTTCGATAATCTCCAAAATGATCGGGGTCATAAAGAAGCAGTCATAACAAACGATAAAGTCACCCCACGTTGTCTACTGGGAACACAACGGCACAGGAACTTGTGGGATAATTCTGTGTGAAGTCGCCGAAGGCCGCTATGGTTGCGGGGTGAAAAACTAGTTCACTCAACTCTCGGTTTATGCTCATTCTTTTACCACCAAACCCGCTAAGGAAATATAAACTAATGCCCTCAGTTGAGTCAATAATGTAACTGAGGTCCTAAAGCTTTGTTTTCTGCGAAGCTCCGAATCATAACGGAGTCGTAACTCAGCAATTCCTTTCAAGATTCTGGGTTAACCACAGTGGATATGGTTCATCTCTACATTGGCCACACTGAAATTAGAGGGAGGAGTTTGGTCTCGCTTATTCACACTTACGGTTGAATCTTTCCTCACAACAGTTCATTGCATGTCCTGATGTCAGGCAAAGTTTGTTATATGTTTCCCTTAACCTTTCCAATCACTGGCAAGTAGGGTACTTTATTGTATTTCATCTTCTGGTAATAAAGAGAAACTACTCCCATTCTCTGGATTAGGGAAAAAATTCACTGGGCTTTTCCCACGTTTCATTAATTGGTAGCGTCAGATTACCACAGATCAACTTTCCTGCCTTTCATACACAGGCTCCAAAAATCCAACGCTTGATGGGTTTTTCCACATATTCGAGACAACCAGCTCCGCTGAACGCATGTCCAGTCTCACTCTATGGCGCACTGGGTGTATGCCGACAACGGCGGACTACATTTACCACAATTTAAGGTGTGGTTGATGAACCGAAGTCGCACACCTAGAACTTCGTTACAAAAATGATTACCCAATCTCATTTATACTGCCAGTCTTACCTGTTGACCGGCTGGCGGTCACAAGGTCTTCCGCAAGGCGAGTGTAAAAACACTAAGTAGTTACTTTGTGACGCAATCTTGGGAAGATTTCAACCAACTTCACTTTGCTGAGGATCCCTGAGAGAATCTAACTGCCGCCTTTTCCGCAGCCTTCCTCGAATCTACACCGCTGGCTGCCAATAAGCAAAATGAGCCTCAAAGTCATGTACTTTAAAAGTCATTCTGACGAAGTGACAGACCTCGATATGTTATCGGTCACCTGCGTCTACAGGTAACCAGAGAACAACCGCTGTCATAAGTAATCGGCGTACCCGTAGACTCGCTGGAATCAAGTTTAACACCAACAACTTGTCACAGAACGCTTAGTAACTTGCCCAAATAGTCCCCCACTACTTATATCCCTAAAATGCAAGGCAAGGACAGGCCTTCATCGAATCTTAGATCTATCATACACAGATAGCAGTGGTATCGGAACCGCTGACGATCGCGATGAGTTTTACTATGGCACTTTTGTGCAGTCGCTTCCGGCTTCTCGGATTCATCTTAGAACTATGGTTGATGACACTGCATGGCGGATTCTTCAACGATGGTGCCTGTCAAACTCGAGTTTCCCGGAGGCGGATCTCCTGGTTTAGCGGTGTACCTCCTTGGACCTCCTGTTAAGCAACTGAATGGCTTGCTCACCCACTCGACCGACTGTTTCCAACGTATTCTACCTAGGGAACAGTGCATAAAGGCTTGGAGGTCGAAAGTACCACTCTCAATTTCAAAGGTGCATGAGCTATTTTCGCAGTATTTGCTGACTCATAGCTCTGATATCTTACACGTAGGAAATGTTTGGAGACGCAGGTTAAAGCTATGGTGTGTAGCACGGCTTTTGTCAAGTTCGTTCATGCACCAAGTATCTTCTGACGGTCACTGGCCGGTAGGCTAAACAGTTCAGTAAGTTGACTGTACCATGGGTTTGCTAAGGCAATGGAGTGAGAAGACCACTTTGCTATCAACGGAAATCCCACCTCTTTTTGAACACGGAACAACCTCATACAACGGCTGTGACCATGACTGACTGATCTTCTGCATAGGATGGGCACAAACGGAGCACTCTTCATCTACAGTTCTAGCTTAAGCGGTATATCCCGAAGTTGGCTTCATTACTCGCATTTACTTTTAGTATCACTTACTATCCTCCAGCTTTACTATTACCTACTCGTTGTCACCGATTTCCGACGACGTTAAATTTTTGCATACCACTCACACTTGTGATGATACTTTCATCTTACTTGAGCGCCTTAACTTACTGTTAGATTTGTTTCAACTAAACCGGTCCTCATTTGATGCCGAAAAGTGTAAAGTTATGTATATTTTCAACTCTTTGGGTGTCACGCATTGCCACGACAGCTATACGCCGCAGAGAGTTCTGATTGCGAATAGTTCAGAAACGTCTGTGCCGCACTCTCTCAAGCTCTCCGAAAGCCGGACGAGGTGCAGAAGAGGCTGGCAATATTCTGGTGCCACCCAAATGCCGTTTCGGTCAGGTCGCTCCCTGATGAACCGCACCTTGAGAATGAAGATTTGAACCAGCCACCCCACATTCATGGATACGCGCTTCGCTTGCAGACTGCATAAGTTCGTGTCATTGAGGCAGATCTGTGTCTAGATACGAAGACTTATGATAAGTGATTCATATCACGATGTACACACTGCTCAGAGGATCGCCGGCCTACAGCTGTTAACCTCACTTGTAACCGAGTCTGGCGACCACCCGCGCCATTCAGTGTCTAACAGGGAAGACGGAACTGTAGCAGACGACAAATTTCCAGGGTGGAGGTTCAACATAGCAGATTCGATCGGAGTCAAGGCTTTCTTCGCTGCGCGTTTTCAGGGACGGGGACGCTGTCTTTGGTGGTGTTATTTCTGCTAATTCTGACTCAGGTTGCAAGACGCGTCTTGACCAACATTCACTACCTAATTCTGGTAAGATCGAATTTTCCTCCATTTCAGCCGTTGCTGTAGAAATAGACGGCCAGGTCATGCACACCCGGAATTCTCACGAGCTTCTGCCGTCCATTCCCGTCCATTTTTAACCTAATTGACAATTACTCAAGTAGCGGAAACTTCCTCGGTGATATTATGTTCCCTTCTTACTTTGTGTCTGTTTCATGTATATAGCTGGTGTTGATGTCTGAATGTATAGGTTCCAGAAAGCGAGCTCATGTCAGCCATGAACTTCGGTTTTATTTAGCCTCCTTTCATTGGAAAGGTAAGCATATTCCTATCGGTGGCAATTTCGTACACGTATCCTGATAGCTCTGGTAGCCCGAACTCCTTGGTGTTTTATTCCGCATTACTAATGACTACCCATGGAAGTGAAGAAGTTCCTCCCCTGTCGTCGTAATACCGGGCGTCATCAAACGCTCATTGGTGTGAGAAGCTGAAGTGAAATAGGCTAAAACGAATTCACCGATCCATCGTATCAGTGTACAGAGGGCCTAGAAAGGAGACAGAGTACTGTGCTTATGCAGGAAAAATTTCGCGTCAAGTTGGCCGAAGGTTCCATTGTCCCGTTATTAAGCGTACGTGAGGTCTTATGGAATAATGGTTGCAGGCTTGGTGCCTGCAAACGGTAGAAGACACCAGGGTGCTTGAGAAGGTACAGAGGTGTTTCACAAGGCTGTCGGAAAAATTGCGGGGTAACCCGTGTGAGAAAAAGCTGAGATGGGGGGTTAGAGAGGATCAGATAGAAACCTTCGAGGTTCTCAAAGGAAAAGCCAGAGTCGAGGCGGAATCCCTGTGCGGTCTGAATACAAATTCACGATTCCGGGACCACAGTCTTGAGTTGAGGGAGAGAGCTACTTCTTCAACTGAGATTATCTCCTTTGTAAATCAAGTGTCCAACACTTGAAATGGGCTTCTACACATGTACACACGATGTTTGTACGAGGTTAACCGATCCACCGAGTAATCAATAATTTTCAAAAAATTACACTCCCGAGTTCGCGAGTTTTGCTCTCTGTTCGCGTTCAAGGTCGGTGGCGTACACATCTTTGGAAGAGTTAGAATTCAGTGGAATCAACCGTTTAGTTCGACAAAATTTATTTATTTATTCATCTGTCGTTGGAATTATCTCGGTTGTGACATCGAGACTATCTGGGGGACACACGACAAGTAGTATCAGTGAGAATCCTCATTTGTTGTAGTGTATAACTAAACCAATGAGCCTCCACGTACTACTCTGAGTTATTTGTATTCCTTTTCACCAGATTTCGACTTCCTATTCCCACCTGAGTTTCCATATACTGTTTAGATCCACTACACCTTGAGGTCAAATTCCTGCGAAAGCCACAGTTGCCATTTTTCTGTTGTAGTCGCAGCACTAGGCGCCCTTAGAAGCGCACTGGTAATGAAAACTGGGTAAATTCTAGCTCAGTTCGCTTTGGCCTGGAAACTGTAGTGAACCGAAGTGAACTCATATAGTTGTTTGGTTGAAGGTCATTTGGCGGTCTGACCAATCGTGCGTAGGCTTTTCATACCACTCCTCCTGTGCTTCGTAATTGGTGGTTGTCTTCTTTATGTCTCAGGTGTTGGGGTTAAACCCGTTTCGCAGAAGGCACTACCGAACTCTTTCATTGTTATGTGACGAAGAACCTTTATCAGACGTGCAGCTGAAATCTTACCAGACCAAATTACAGTAAGTCAAACTATTCACTGAATTGCAGCCTTGGTTTCAAATTTCAAATACAGGACTTGATGAAGGCCAGTGCCTGTTGACGTCCTGATGCTTGACTGGTGTGATCCGGAGATTGACCAGACTGCGTTTTCTGTTGATGTGTTCAGTGGTGGTCTGAGGGTAGGGACAGAAGAAAAGGAGTATCAAAACAGAGTAGGAAAATGGTGGTTCCAATATTTGTCTAGCTCTCTTTTAAACGTATCTACGCTCTCAGCCTCAACGATCTTTGCAGGCAGTTTGTTTCACGAGTTAACTACCCTGTTAGTGAAGAAGTTATATCGGACAGCCAATCGTGATCTTGTTTTCTTGACTGTGAACCTATGGCCCCTTAGATCTCTGTTCTGACGCATCTCGAACAAACCTGCCATGGGGTTTGTTCCAGCGTGGCGGGTAATTTTGTACATTTCAATAAGGTCTCCTCTTACCCGCCTACGTTCGAGCGAAAATAAGTTCAACGAAGTTAGTCGGTCTTGGTAGTTTAGACCCTTCATACCCCATACCACTTTTGTACTTTTTCGGGGGCGGTTATATCCCTTTTGAGATATGATGCCCAAGCTTGGACACAATATTCCAAGTGAGGGCGAACTATAGCCGAATACAGTGGAATGAACACCGCTGGACAGCGGTTAGCGATCGCTGATTTCAGTCGATATAACGCCCGCCGCGCTTTTGTCGCGGATGCGGTACACTGTGCAGATGGAGTAAACGCACTAGTGACTTGGATACCCAAGTCTTTTGTTTGCTGCTTAGTTGTTAGTTCAACTGTGTCCATATGCATCCCTTAAATTCCTGGGCGTTGACTGGAGAGCTTTGGCGAGGATATGACTCTTAAGAACGTTCAGCGGTAGATCCCACTTTAATGTCCATTCGCAAATTTTGAGAATGTCCCCTTGGAGAGCGGTTGAGTCAGACGAACTTCCGACCAACTTTATATCGTCTGCATACAGATAGCTGTATGGCTTGTTTGTGATTGTGTGTAAGAACTCATGGAGGCTCCGTTCTTTTTACAATCATAGGCTTTCTGTCAGCTATCCGGTGTTCACTCTGAAGTCCTCGCTGGCAGGTTTAACTTGTTTTTACTGGACAGTGGGTGCATATGTGAGGAATCCATACTGGCGTTTTCTTTTTCTCACTCCGGCCTATCTGAGTCGTTTTCCATTTTTTATCTTTCTTCATTTTACAAGATGTAGTTGAAAGTGTTTACAAACAATGGACACTACTTTAGCGGAGCATCTTCCAATCAATCAATCAGTGTTCACTGTTCATTGATAGGATTCAGCAGTCACCGACTTTGTGAGTCTATCCACCGAACGTTTCGACACCGGAATAAGCAGGGCGTTAACTATCCTGTTTCTTCCAGCACATCTAGGAGCCACTTAGAGGTCACATTATTTGATGCAAACACCACTTGTTCTGGTAGTGCATTCCAGCTGTTGACGGCCGGTCAAGACGGAAAAAATACAAATTGAAGTCGTTGCGGTCGCCGCTTGAGAATTACGAAAGGATGGTCCCAGACTCGGTGCTCGTTTCGGAGGAGGAAACCTGTTCTGAGTTCCTCGCCTATGTCACCTCGTAAAATACAGCGCATCACAGTGAGGTTACCGCGGAGTCGCCGGTAGCTCTGGGCGTACATGTTAAGATACTCTAACCACCGGCTATAGGAGAGGCCTCATCCCAACAGCCATACGCGTGATTGCCCTCTGTACTCCGTCAAGTGTGCAGGGGAACACCGCGGCGTAGGCGTACTCCAGTCCCAGGCGAACATCTCTGAACAAAGCCTTTCTGAACACCGTAGTAAAGGATTGGCGAAAATTCCTAGGCACTTTCACAGCCTTATAACAAGTCTGCTTCGTATGATCCTGTTTTTTATGGTGCCTGACTAGTACTCCGAAGTATCCTTTGCTGTTCTACTATGCTAACAAGTGGCTTCCAGCATGCTGTGCCCTAACATCCCTGACATCTCCCAGGTGCATAGAGGAACATTTCTGGATGTGCTCCGATTGTTGAATGCCTTTCTAATGTCACATCCCTCCATCTTTATTCTTCCCTTATTCTTCTCAAGGTTCAAGAGTCTGTTTGCACAATCTTAGTTAGAACTTCATTGTGTGTGCTCTCCTGGTCTCTGCTACTGCTTACCCAAATTGTATGCCTGCTTTGCGCTACCATATTCGGTGTTAGCGTAGTAGGGGAGTAAATTTCTATATTTGTCACAGCATGATGACATCCTTGGTGCTCGTTGATGCAAGAAAATGGTAACCAACCTACAGTCAACCCTACTTCCTGTAAGCCGAAGCTTGAGGTAAATTGCATGGAATGGTTAGCAGATGCTGCAATCAAGGTGACTATTATCCCGTGCAAGAAGGCTTCTTGCATACATCGTTCCAACTTTTTTGCGTACCCAATATATCAGGTATTATGGTCATATTTGTGGTGTTCCCCGAGTGATAGTTGAAAACAGACTTTCGCCTGCCGTTGCCACTAATTCTTTCGATCAAAATAACTTGTGAATCCGCTTTCATGCTCCAGTGTCCTTTTGGTTATTTGACAGGATTGCCTTCCTTCGACCGGCAAACTGCTGTCGTTATTGAAGCAGATATGGCTGTTTATTTGGATGAAAAGTAAACTGTCGATTTGATAACAGGCCTTCCAAGTGAAATTAAGTTGTAAATACTGGAAAATGTACCATAGCTGAATTCCATCACCACTTTAAGCGGAATTCAATGGGTCACCTGTTGGACTCGCATGAAACTGGATACGGCCAACCTAAAATTGTAACGGTGAACATAGAAGAAAAATGTTTGTAGTACACCATAAAGCATTTCCGCTATGCAATCTATGGAATGCCGCTTGTAGTCCATGCGATATCTATCATTTGAAGCCACGCTTGTCGAGTATTCATTGCACCTGCTAATCAACTTGTTAGTGTTTACGTGCGCTAGGTGAAAGTCCCATCCAGGAAGCGAATGTCGTTGATTTCTTACCTAAAGGGACGCTTTTCCTTGGGCTTAAGTTATCCAGCAATGGAAAAGAAAGAGTGTTCAGTTAGTTGTTGCTTATTTATCAAACGAGTTCTTTCACATATCGTTTACGGGGCCTACTCATCTCTATCCATGGTGTGATGACAAGCCATGAAACAAAGGAACTCAATCTTTCACCTTTACGGTCTAAAATAAGATCTCGCTCGCTAGTTTTTTACTCTGGTGCGGTCCCAGTTTACGGTTGAAAGATTTTTTCGGTCCTCACACCTTATTAGGTGATTATTGTCATGCGGCATATGTGAACCACGTATAGACTGTACACTTCAAGACTTTCCAGATCTAAACAACAGTTGGAAAAGTTTGTCTGGGCTAGAGCACTAGGCTGTGATCCGTAAACACCATCTTTGCCGCTGCTTTATCTTAAAATCATGCTAAAATCAGCATTTAAATTGTCATCTGGTAGGTTTGCCTAATGTCTGGCTAACGTGGCCGACTCCGATTGCTCCTGTTACTACAGCCTACGTTTTTATTGCAGCATCGTTGCTGTTCTCTGGGGGTGTTTCCTGGTAAGCAGATTGGTCTTATTTGCCTCAGGTGAATAAATTTGTCTCAAGCGCACCGGAGGACGCGGATCTGTGTTCGTTTTACTATAATCAGCCTAAATTCTTCCAACTAGCGATAACGAGCGGACTTTAACCGTCGAACCTACGAATTGTCTTAGACACCCGGGCGAATTCAGTTGGCGAACAAGAATTCCCACCAACTCCAGCGACAGTTGGCGCTGTAACCTGAATAGACCGGCTACTTAAGGCAAATCAACCATAGAATTCGTACGGAATGGTGAGGGTTAGCCTCCTAATTGTCACTTACGTGGGCAAACTAAGCTGCGATCACTAACACCTGGTCTTTTCAGCCGAATGGTTTAAGACATTTTGGACTTAACGCCCCGTCTTGGACAATATCAATGTTTGCATTCGCTTTGTTTTAACTTCTCTGTTGATGTCATCTGATTAGTAGCATATTTGTTTCCGACAGCTGAACGTGGAAATTTAGGTACTTATCAAACATCACTTATCATCATCAACATAACAGCCATGAACGTGACCAGAAAGTACTGCGGCTCGGGCCGCTGCTCTCCTCAACAGCGTCGTAGAATATTTCAGAAAACAAAACGTTACTGAACGGGTTATAGAATAATAACACCAAGAAGAAGGACTAGGCAGGGGAACTAGAAATTGTGTGGGCGCAGGCAAGCCATTGGCTGCGGCACATCGTCATCTTCGATGGCGTTTCTAGCCAGCAATTCGAGTGATTACGAGGCCGCTAGCCACTGATCCTCCGTCTGCCCACGTTCCAGTTGTTACCAAGCCGGGTTAGCATAAGGGAGACAGATACGAAAGTTTGTTTTCAAAGTGTTAACCGGATTGAAGTAAAATAAATTTCTTCCGAGTCCACTGAACGTAATTAACACGTGCGTCTTAAACTAGCGCCTCTAATTTTGAATATGGCTAATGCAGTAGGGACAAAAGCGCGGTTCAAAAGCCTGCGTGGTAGCCTTCAGGTATGGTTGGCAAGGCAAGCTAAAAGAATCAAAAATATTTGTATGAAGAACAGTTTAGGCGTTGGTTCCCGTCATGCGTAGTTATGCGGTTGTGCGATCAAGTGTTATTTAGACCCGGTGTGGAACAATCACCACTAGCATCGGCTTGACAAATGAAGTAAGTGAGGAGTGTCTTCGGATCTAGAATGACCAATAAATGTAACTGCGACTGTTTGATGTGAAAGACCTGGATAGCTTTGGAACTTTTCGCGTAACAAATCCTTTAGCTGTCGTCTTTTTTCGTTTTCTCCTTTCAAAACTGGCAATCCTGCTTCACACAACGTGGGCGTGAGGTAGTCCCCGTTATTTAACATTGTTGAGAAAAGCATCTATTCCGTTTTTCTTGGGTCTGTGTAAACTCCTGACGTACATGATAGACTCCCAATGATCACCTCACTCAACAGCAATATATAGAGCTTTTTGCTTCAAAGCTCGCTTCAGTCGGACAATCTGGCAATCCTTCTAGACCACACATGCTCTTTCCCAAATCTTCTTTGTATTGTGACATATTCCTGTGCAAGGTTTGACCTTGCAGGAATTTGGCACAAATTGTTAAAATGTTGCGGGTACATTTGAGTGCTCGAAGAATATAGGCTAAGGTTTTGCAATCTTGAAGGAAACATGAGAACTGTCTGAGTACTACAGAATGGAGGGAGTTTCCAGGCTCCACGAGATGGTTTTGGCTGAAGTTTTACCCAACTCGCGTTCGATGGGCTGTTCAGTTCAGACGACTCGCCAAGTTCACACTGATTATAACGTGGAATGGGAGCTTTGGACTACCTCCTGTAATTGGTCATGGAGTTGAACTCATTACTAATGGGTAGCGCAGCAGGCGTGGTGATTTGAGTCGGTGGTTCTTAAACCTAGGTTGGCTGGATGCGCATGAAAACATGGAAGTATTTGTTATTTACATGGTTGCAGTATTTGTTGTCAGTCGTGCTCAACGCGGTCAGTCGAACAGGAACTATGTTGTCATTTCAGCTCGTACACACGATCCGATTGGGAGCATCTTGTTTGATATGCCATCTGTGCATTACGCGTTGATGTGCCGGTCCTGTGTCTCATTCAGTACTCCACACAATTTACATTGAAGTGAACTGTATCCAGAACAGCGGCGCCTCCACCATGGTTGATTTTTTGAGTGGAGCGGTGAACTAAAGATTTCTTCACAAGTTCGTTGGAGAAACGGATTCAGCTCATTAGTTCTTGCCTCCGTTTTCATAAATGTTTCCGTACGCATTACATAATGAAGTCGAACTGTTTCTGACTGGAAAATTATGAGCTCGTACACTGCTCCGAGGTTACTTACTGACTATTGAGATTCGAATGTTTGATCTAGCCATCGTAGTCAACTGTATTCTAACGTACGTGGCTGTTAAAAAATCGTTTATATTGATGGCAATATCTTTATTTTCGAGGAGCAAAAGAATATCAAGGGCCAGACCTCCGCTTTCCGAACACTGAATGTGGTATGGAAGGATACTCCTTGTCTATCACTAGATGCACATTTTCCAGCGCCATATGAATTGTTGCCTAAAACAGACTAATGATCTGCGAGTTATGGGTTGAGTGAACAATACGTCTAACGTGGCGTTTTACAAGTTGAGAATTACATTAGTGGGAAAACCGATCCACCGGAAAACCATCCTCTTATTTTACAATGAGCTATGAAATAAGGTCATTCTCAACAAAGGGTGAACTAATTTCTTCATCGTGTTCGACGACGTATCCCGTCGAAGTACGATTTTCCAATCTTACAGTCAGAACTAAAGTATGATCTTTGCTGCGCCTTCGCCGTCTTTATGAAGGTGAAATTTGACAAACTTCAGAAAGATGTTTCGAACCTATACTTTTCAACAATTTTTTTATCAAAATTGCTGATGCTTTCAGTACGGTTGCCGCCGTACCTCCTATCAAAAGATGACGTGCTGTTAAATTTCGGCTTTCAAAGTAAAGGACTGCTGGCCAGCGTGACTTTGGGCCGCAACTTTTCACAGAAGGTAGGACGGCGTCAGTAGACACCTTGTTACTCTTTCCAACTTGTGTGTACTACGAGGAACTTTCGTCTCTTGGGGTCACTTGACAGTAGTTCCTATATTGAAGAAATGTGTCGGGCACTCTTGCGAAAACCACAGGGGGATTCTCATAACTTTGGTTGTTGTCTGGGTTCTAGAAGCCATTATCTCTCGCTGGCCCACTATGGCTGTGAAGGTTATTACTGAGGAAAACTATACAAGACTTCGTGCTGGACGAGTTTATTGGTCAGATTTTCACTTCATCGTATTTTAGGGTAGTATCGTACGTACCACCGATTAATAATTGTCATTTACTTTTGCCCTAAGGGTGCGTTCCGATCACTTGAACCGTGTGCATTTTTTAGTCAGTTAACTGCACGGTGAACCGACCAATTGTGTGAATATGTCAGAACTTCGTTCTTATACTTCGGCTCAGGTTAGGGTTTACACCGAACTGTCTGACAGTTTAACCAAGTCCATTGTCACCATTTTTGTTTAGCTTGTTCATAGACGAAGTTATGAGAGACTATCTGCGGCAGCCGCAGGTTGCCGTCGTGGATATCTGATATGATATCAGAGACCGGCCGATCTTGATTATGCTGACAACAGTGTTGTTTAACAATTTTCAAACAGCACAGACGATTCTAGACTCTATTTTTACTCTGAATAACACTTTGGGGGTGGGTGGGTGCTCTTTACAGCTTCAAACAGCACAGTTTCTGTAGGACTGCGGTTCCCTAGATTTACTGTTTGTATAACAAAGTTCTGGAGGTTGTTGACCGGTTTACACACTTAGAAAGTTGCGTCAACAGCGGCGGAAGCATGGGGGATGAAATAAAAGCTCGTGTTTCCAAGTTTACTGCGGTATTAGCCAGTCTAGGACACCACTGACAACTGAGATACATCCCTCTGGGGCTTAAGTATCGCGTATATATACGGTAACTATAAGGGTTATGCCACCTTTTGTCTGCGAAATTTGGTCACACGAGGCAAGTTGAATTTTCTGGTGGTGTTCGACCGTTGATGCGCGCTTTCGAATTCACACATCGGGTGACATCAACGGATAGACAACTTAGGGGTCAGGAAGCGAGTATTTGGCAGTGAGAACCATGCGGCCATGCATAGGACTAAACTGTTAAGGCGTGTTCTAAGAGTATCAGGTAACCGTCTGCCACATTGAGTACTTTTTGCTGTTATGAAGGCTTCTTGCTGATTACACGTGTACCTCGGTTGTTTGTCTCGAAAGACATTAGCTCCTTGATGCCGTCACGGTGAGACTGGACCTTGACGTGGTGTGACGGCTTGCGCATCTC
>QNGE01000015.1:70280-91054 GCA_008508345.1 Paragonimus westermani | reverse complement strand
CGACTGGTGTAAGGTGCGAGGTGGACAGACAATGACCTGGCGTAGGGAAATGAAGTCGTTCACGAAGGGGTTGGCCGCCGTGGGTCGTGTTCGTCTCCCGGGCTGGGGTCCTCGCGACTCACAGAGTCGGTGGTTGGAGACTCTAGGTGAGATGGCGGCTAATCAAGCTCAGCGGCGTGAGTGTTGTTGTCTGGCCGGGTTGTCTGTGAAGTGAGGTTTTTATTAGCATAACGCAGACCTGCCATAGGAGCCTGCTTGGCGCAATGAACACGTGTTATAGGGTGCTCTACTCTACCATTTTAAAACTTGCCGACAAAAGATAGACTGTGCGATCCCTGCGCTTAATGTGTCTAACTGTATGGCTCATGCTAACTGTGTGGTTCCTCAGCCCTTTTTTTTGATAAGTTCAAATATTCGGTCGGCTGATCAAATGCTGTGTTTGCCAAGCTGCCTGTGTCGGCCAAGTAGATCGCTTGAGGTATTGTACATTGTTATTTAAACCGCAATTTGATCAGCGTACGATTTCTTTTCATAGCACTGCTGATTCCTTCACTGAGTGAAGGCAGCCAAAGTCGTCTAACATGCATCAGTTCACAACGCTTTGAAAATTGTCATTAGGTAGTTTGACCTGTGCGTCTCGAGAGAAGTTTTTAGCTGTCTACTTACTCACATCTTTAACAAATCACCTCGGTATGTGTGAACCACACAGCAATAATTGCGATACAAGTTTTGGACAGTTTATTAAGGGACCTTAATTGAGTATCATTTGCAAGAACCTATTGATTCACTTTCGGAATATGAAGGTCAGTCTGATGTTAGTACATATATATATTCCTTCACTTCAGTCACTGTGGCATGTCAACCCGAAAACGACATCCCTGTCCATGGCAACAAACTTTAATGTATAGTGTGGGAGCTTATGTCACCTTTTCACACTTTTTTAATTAAAAAGTTGTAATTAGTTTTAATCGATTGCCTCTGTAAACTTGGTAGTGTGGCCCTGTTATCGTTAGTGATGTCAATTTTTCATTAAGTAATTTTTTCTTCTGTACAGGGAGTACCACAATTTCCTGGACTCTGTCAGCCGTCTGGCCTTGTGTGGAAACGTATGCATTACCGAGGAGGCTGTAACGATAGGTGAACACGGGCTGTTGACTGGTGAATCTCTGAATGCTCTTCAACATGCTGGGGCCATATCCGTGTACAACACCCTTCAACAGAATAACTGGGAGTTTCCAGTTTCCGAAGGTACTTCTTCTGTGTTACTTTATTTTTTTGCAGAAGGTGAAGTGGCCGTGGTTAAAACGCATATTCCTATTCCGGATGAATTCCTCGATTCTGAAAAACCGATTCGATCTGATTGGCCTGCGGTGCACATTTCGGAATGTTTTGTGGAAGGAGAGCGAGCGAAATTGCATGGCTCCGTTAGACCTTTGCGAACTTTCCTACCTCCTACTATTGTGTTTCGCAATGCAGCAGATGTGGATGAAGACATACTCGAGCCTGAATTGAACGTTCCCAGTGCGGCAAGTGCAGACGGAAATGTGGAATTGGTATCATCGTCAAAGGGAATAACAGTTAAGAGAGTGAAAAAGGATGGCAAAGAAGGTTGGTTGCTTCCACGTATTGCATTCAACACATTCACAGTATGTACAGCGTCTTGTATGTGATGATTGATTCTTCACAAAAAGCGGCACACTGATAAATTACACAGAGTCGTACAGTTGGTTTCTTTACAAAATGTCGCTTTCTTTTGTGTGTTACTTAACCAATTAATGTTTATCCATATGTTGTCGACAGCTGATCCATTTTGAATATCGTTTGCCTGCAAAGGGGGAAGTTTGTCGATCAACTAACCATTGTTATCAAAATTTGAGGTGACGTTCACCAATCTACATTTCCTATCATAACGGAAAGAAATGGACCTTTGCACGAAAGACTGGTACTTCTTCTAGATTTATGCGTGCCACTGTTCTGTTTATGGGCCAAAAAATTACCAGGACGCGCAGAACTACGAAGATGAACTAAGACCTGTTTGAAAAACCCGTGCCACAAAGCAGTGGGCGAGTGACCAGCAAAAGTATCGTTTGTCCGGAATGAAACGGTCGTTTTCTTCATTTCCAGCGTAGAGGATAGGAGGACTAGCTGGTCGGAGCTTTCTGTGTTGGTTTGTTTGGCGTGAATAGTTCTGTTGGTGTAATTCTGCCATCCATTTAAGTTCAGTGGGTCGTCGTGATGCGCAATTTGTCAGGTCGCGTCAAGATCCTGGCTTTCTGGGTGACACCAAGGAGTAAACATAGATAAGATTAGAAAGCGACCGTCTGATAGGGCGTGCCAGCTAAGTTTTTGAGGAGGTACAGACTTGTTTGGGTTGTGTTGTAAGGATGCCAACTAATCGTCTGCCGGGGTGGTCACTCGCAGCCGACCGGCAAGTGGTGACGTGACATGTTAAGTAAAGATAAACATCTGTTGATTTGCTGTCTGCGGTAGCTTTCTTTTCCGACTGGAACCTTGGCATTAGGAGAGATGTCAGCCAACCTGGCTGCGGTATGACCTTTGTCGGTATATGACTGGGCGGTTGATTGTATCTAATGAAGCAAAGAAGTGATGACCTGAAAGTGGCCGTCCCGTAAGCTCCACCTTACTCTTATTTATAAATTGGTTTTTTGTTTGTAAGGTGAAAACCTTTAAAAATGTTTTATATTACTAGTCTGAGCTTATTTGTATTTTCATTTCTAAACAAGAATTTATTCCTTTTTCCTTGGACAGTTCTTTGTCAGCCACTGAGGTATGACTTTCATTGAAGGCGATTAAGATGGTATTTGTGAATCGCGGCTTCTTCAATTTTGAAACAGTCCCCCGTTCTCCTTTTACAAGAATCGATTACTGATTTTTTTATCTAACGAGGTCACTAATTGAGTCACAGCGCCCTTAGTCAATCTATCTTTGGTATTTCTTGTTGTATGCTTCTTTTTCGCATAGGTTTCTTGTTTCTGATATATTGATTCGAGAACTTTCCTCGGATACCACTGGGCTATCTTGCCCTCATGGGTCCTATTCCTAAACCCGGAGGTTGGTTAGAAATGACATTTCTGCTTTCCGGTATTCACCTAGCTTCACGGCACGTGGCACATTGTCATAGGTCTGTTTCTGTCAACTCAGCACATCTCTGCGATTAAGAATCCACTGTTTCGCAATGTGTGTTCGAAACTTGTCGTAGATATAGCGCGGAGCTAGAATTAGTAACACTTGTAGGCGCAATTTTTTTTACCTCCGTTTCTCGCCCAAATTTTCTCTGTCTTCATTTTTTCCTTACGACGACGCTCCTCTTCTGACAATTCACTTCTTCAGTTGAGTACATACCAATTGAAGAGTATTATTTCGGTCGTCAGGATGGTAATAAGGATTATTATGAAGAAAAAGGAGACTTTCGTTTTAAATGTGCTGTCTGTCAACGAATATTCTATTCAAACGTCAAGCTCATGTCTCACATTCTGGGTCACGTGGACGAAGCCTCCCAAATGGGTTTAAATGTAGCCGACGCCACCCAGTGTCAGTTTTGTGAAGCATCATTCCTCACCGCGTTCGAACTGAGAGCACATGTGAACCAGGTTAGTTGATGTTCGCAATTTCAGATCAGTTGAATTGACTACAATCTTTTACCTAATTGTTTCGCCTCCTAATGTCCTACTGCAGTTGGCTTTCTTTCCAGACTTTCCAGTCTGTTACACAGGGAACGGTGATGTGTGTTTAGTTTACAATTTTATCTCCATCTTGAGTTGAAAATAGCTTTACAGACTTCTCACTGTTTGAGAGAACAACCTCCCTTTATGTGACCTTTTTAAAAACTGCGAATTTCTGAATCCTAGGAACACTCGGACATGTACGTGAGTCATTCTGCAAGTGCTTCTAATTCGGAGCTTTCGCAGTTCGTAGCTCAGAGTGCCTCTCAATTACTAATGCAACAACGGTTGGGCGATGTCTCGGATATGGTCACGGATAATAATCTCGTCAGCATGGTACACAGCAATTCGGACGGAGCAGCTGCAGGTTCGTCAAACCGAATTTTCACCAAAAGTCTCTGGGCTTGTCGCATTTGTGGCAAGGAGGCGAGCAGTGAACTTGCTTTGGCCCATCATCTGCAGTCCACACACAGACAGCGAGAGATGCCCTATGTTTGTCGGCTCTGTCTCTTCCGGTCTTCTTTGTTCGAGGATATTTTAGAACATTTCAAGAAAGTAAGTTACTTTTAATCTTTTTGTTAAGTGGCTGGAAGTTACTGGTTTTACCTAAATTCGTTGCCTTCTAGATTCAAGGGTCGAGGAACTTCTAGTTCATGTTGCCATACTTGTCAGATATGTGCCACTACCTTGCTGCCACACTCAGTTAAGTGTGTTATTACATCACCTAGTTAACACGCTGCATTGCTTCGCGTTGAAAGGAAATTCATTTTTAATCTGTACTCACTTTCCTTGTTCGTCATTTCCCCATGGTGTTTGGGATTACAAGGAACATGACAATTCCAATCACCTCCTATGTACCTATTGTTTGCGAATATTCACGCCGTCAGATGCACGTGCCTCTGCTTATCCAACCATCGTCTCAGCAAACGGTGCAGTGAGTACTTCTGGACTTGGTGTCGGAGTTGGTCAGACTCAAGTCTATTTGCAACATTTACGCATGCATCAAATCCGGCATCAGCTTCGGCGTTGTCCAACTTGCAGGTTGAATTTCACTAACAAGTCCGACTATCAAGTACATCGTCGATTGGATCATAAGGCCACCCGGGGTACTCTTGCTGACAAGTCAGAAGATTTACAAGGCGAATCATTTGAGGTAAGGTTAATACTCTGCAAGATGAAAAAACCTGCCGTGTCCACTTTAAGTTTTTCCGGTGGTCCCACTAATTTATCTGTTTTTAGATTTGCACCACAACTCATCAAACTGTTCTGATGGCTATTGTACCCTACAGTGCGTTTTGTGTTTCATGACCGTTTACTCTTAAAGACGGTGTTTTGATTATCTCCGTTCTCGAACCCTGTACGATGAGCTGCTTCTTAGGACTTTAAAACAGTTTGCTGTCGTGAGTGCACTTAAACAGTGAAAGGTTTTTTCATACTGACAGGTTCATCTCACTCAGTTCGTCTGAATAACTGTATCTGAAGGTGATTTATCCCGAACAAATCCTTATTATCGACAATTCTTTCTTGAAACAGTTCATCCTAGTACTGGATCGCCATGAGAGGAGTAATTCTCGTTGCATCACACGTTATGGTCACATTCAGTCCTGGTCACGAAATCGATTGATGCTACTCAACAAGTTTGCAACTAGTTTACTGGAGAGACATTTTTTTGAGATGAACACCACTATGGCGTGCGCTGAAGTCTATATTAGCTTTAATAATGAGCGAAAAACAGCCTATCGAGAAATTTCCCGGGATTTGAATGATGGGAAATTCCAAGCGTGTGTGCACGAGGTTTCTTTGTGCGTTGCTTCATACGGTGATGAGACTAATTAGATGAACACAAAGTATACGGATCAAAAATTTATAGTCGCTAATTGTTGCTTTGTGTCGTATACTTTTGTACACAATATGAGCGAGGTAGTATCAAAAAATGTTTTTGCTCCCGTGGTTTAGATTGATAGTGATCTTTATTTTTCCGGAGTTTTTGTTATTCCCCGGATGTGTTGTTCTTAAGATGACTTGCCCCGAGATGAATTTGTTGAATCAGTCAAGTGAAATCACCACATAACCTGTTTGAATATCGTGTAGCTTTCTTTTTTTCCACCGTTGTAATTCGATAGGCGATGCATTGATGGCTCATTAGTGTTTATGAGTTTCCTTTATCGCGAAATTGCTGTGTTCCTCTGGTAGGGCCTATGCAACTGCTTCAACCTTGAAATTGGTCAACTTTGGCGTGTGTTAGGTGTACACAGATATCTTAATTATCTCTGTCAATATGTATCACGGTTGTCTAACGGTTTTATATCGTAGGAAGTTAGGCATCTCATTCGACTGTTATTTTATTTTTCCTGTTGTCCAATCAGGGTGTGGTGACTTACGAGGAAGCCACAGACCAGGCTGTACAGTACGTGAAGGATACGCACCCACACATCACATTAATGAACGCTCCGGAAGCAGGCCGTGTAAAAAGTTTAGCCTTGGTCAGAATGCCGGAAAATGTGGAACAACTTGCCTGTTTGGAATGCGGTGACAGCTTAGGAAGTGTTGATCACAAGTAGGTGTCTTCAACTGTGTTTCAGTGTATAATTCGTCTGCGCTCATTTGTTTGATTCTTATATGCAGTATGTAAGAATATTCTCCGATAGGTTGGTTTCCTAAAACGGAAGCTGTTTTTTTATCAGATAACTAGATGTCTATTCTTTAGACATTGTTTGGTGAGCTGTCACATGCTTTTTCTCGTGTTTCTTCTGTGCATTCATTCAGTGTTACAGATTGTTACGCTTCGGTCTTCTCGTCTAATGTAACACTTGAAAACCCCTACTGACTCTGCTCTTCCGGCTTCGGCTGAGCTCATCTGTCTCTAGCATCAACCGCTACTATGGGTTGTCTGTTGCAAACGCGGCCGCGTAAACATTATCTTTTCCTAGCTTTGGTCAATTGTTTTCATCGCATTCATTCCGTCATTGTACGGTTCTCCGTGGTAAATCTCGGTTTTCTTGGCTTCTTTTTATTTTCATCTTTTTGGTCTAATCATGTATAGTTTCCGCGCTTCAGTTCTCTTTACGGCAACCTAGTACTCTAAAATGTCTGCAGTGAGGCCGCCTAACATGTGACCGAGGACGGACGGTTGCACCATACTACTTACGCCACCATTATTCAGTAATGAGACAGCATCATGTATTTCAACATCGAAATCGCTGCGGGACAAATACGGAAAAGATACGGGTAAGATCATTGGAGGGCAGCATCGCATAGATGCCTCCTGATACGTGGAGGAATTGAGCATTGATGTCCATAGCGACCGGGACATCCTGAAACCAGTGTCGTGTGCAAATGAGTGTTTTTGTTCGTAGTCCGGTTGAGAGGCATAACCCGCGTTTTGGCTCACAACACTTATTGTAGCAGTAGTTAATACGAAAGTTGCTCGAGGTTATTCCATCTGGACGACCAGCTATTCATCGCCCAATCTTGGCAACATCAGAGTCATTCTGAGAGCACTACGGGAAGCGTGAAGCACTCTTGCTTGGACTACCATTTGTTCTGCGTGCTGCCAAATCGATCAGCTCTTCTGTGAACCTCAATAACATCTACTAACTTGACCGTTCGCATTGGGCTAACAATTTTAAAACAGAAACAGATGAAACCTCTAGATGTGGTTTTATGGTTACTCTTCATTAGGTAGATGTCTGGTTTCTCTTGCTTTTGTACGTTTGTTTTCAATCGGCTGACCATAATAGAACTAGACTCTGCGATAAGACACTAGGACCACATAGCATTCAAAGAAGCTCCGGCTGGCTTGCTGCCATGGAGCTCTGTACCTTTAAGAATCTGTTCTATATCGTATGATGGCCGAATGTTCAGCAAGCCTAATGGAACTTAGCATATCTAAAGGCACTGAGTACGAAATTAAAATGTGCGCTTCCAAGAATCCGCTCATTAAAGAAGGTATCTGTTCACCTCAGCGAAGAAAAATGCTCAACTTGGCTTAGGTTATTAAAACTGATTGCTCGGCTGACGATATTCAAAACTTGATCTTTGAGAAATAAACTCACTCGCAATACGGAATTCAGGAGTGTGCACCTGCTACTTATGGGATCACAATGTGCTCGGGTTAATTATTTTCTGAATACTACAAAAACGCCTTTTAGAGTGAATTTTACATGCTATTAAAATGAGACGCCTCTGAAACTGTGGACAACGGAACTCTGCGCTCGGTGTGGTCTGCTGATTGGGGCAGCAGATGCATGATGTTTCAAGCAAGACTAATTAATTCGACTTAATTTCGACTCATTTTTTGATCTCTCATATTGATCACTGTTTGGTTTCTTATTGAGCATGTATGAACGTTCTACAGTTTGCCTTTTGTCTACTTTCCGTTAACTTTGAAACAAGGTACCCTGAACTGTACTCCACGGGAGTTCTAATGATTTCCCTTTTGTAACATCTCCCTAGGGCTGCTTCCGCTTTACAAAATGATCAGATCCTGTTTATTTGCTTGCGATCGCTCATCATCATCACAATCATCATCGTCATAGACAACAATAGGTCACTGGTTCACACTGATGCTTAAATACGATACAACCGTGGGGAAAAAAAGCAAACCCTGTGTAGGAAGAGAAGAAAAAAGGGACGGGAAAGGACCTAACTACTAAAAATAGCTGAATCTCTATTCAAACATTCAAAATCAAGGTGCCTACACCTTGCGAGCTCTAGATCCTGTTCGTATTGATGTCCATCAAATTTGTGAAGCCTTCAATGGCACAACTGCCGCAGGTTTTTTTTGGCACGGTTTATTGTGCGATTTATTAAAACTCATTCTCTGCGCCCAATCTGAGCATTTGAATCCCTGAACCACTTAACACCCCATCCATTATTTATGTTAGCAACACATATTCCGGCTAGTTCACCAGTCGAACAGACCACAATTTGTTGACGAATTGCACATAGTGTCGACCTTATCCACATTTTTTTTCGGATTTTCTGATGAAAGGAGTTCGTCAACGATGTTAGTTCGCACATATAGCATGATAAGCGTAGGTCTCTCGTTTACTCTGTCACTTGTATTTCACCAATGGATGCACCGTCGTTGTTGACAATATTAACAGTTAATCAGCAAATAAGGATTTGGGTTGTTGAAACCCTGATGCAGTGCTCGGATTGTTTAACTTCAACCTTCCATCAGCCGTTACCTTACAGTTAATTTCTTATCGCGGCAGTTGCGTATTCATGAGTTTTGTACGTTGCTTCCCCCAGAAAAGAAATGCGTTCACAGGCCAGAAACGCGATCAAAAATGAAAGACAATTGCTTGTTTCAGATGGGAATTGTTTTTTGTGGTCTTCTGATAGTGAGTCGTGTCGAGCTCGATGTCTTCTACTCCATCTACGACCGGGGAGATTTTGAAGCGTGGCGTGCAGCCGAGCGAACAAACAAAGGTGTTTCTTTATCAGATGCGCTTCTGGTAGACGGACTTCATTTTGAACGCTCGTAATGAATTTCAGCTTCCTTTTGTGTGTTGTTTTGTCTGTTCAATTCGGTGAGCTTGCAACCTTTTCAGTACACACAATCAGGGACAAAAGTTGTTTGTCGAGACCAGCTTAACTTTGACCATTGACAGTTACCACATCCAGCACTATTTGTTTAGTACTAAGGAGTAATTTGACAGATTTGATTATTTGGATGAGACCCAATTGGTCTGATTTACTAGAGTGGTTTGAATAAAGCTCACTTCATTTGATCACATTCATACACGCGCACACACCCAAAGCACAGCAATCTTCGTACCACGCATTCGTATTTCAGAAACTTTTGTGTGTGGTGAAGTAACCAGCTGTTAAACTAACCAAGAGTCACTGCGTGTGCGTGTAGTGTTTCACATGAACTCATATAGTACATGATTTGACACCAGTTTTTTTTAAGGTCACTGTCACTTGCGAATAAGCGCGATTGATCGTCCTTTTTACTTTTTTTCTCACACTTCGTTATAGTACACTCTTTTTGAATGCATCAATCGTGAACTATCGTTTTTTTGACAGGTCAAATGATGCAACACACTCGAAATTTATTGTACCCTGTGTTTTTATATTTTCCTTTATCTCTGTTCATTAGAAAGTATCTTCCGTGTTCCATGTGCCGCTTTGGCACTTGCTGTTCCGCTGGTTACAACCGTCATCTAAGTCATGTTCATGTGTACATCTCGGGAACGCATCCGACGGAGCCTGATGTGGGCATGCCGATGGTTCGGCCAGTGTATTTTCAATGGATCGCGGACGAGGTCGCTGCAATGACGGAACTTGAAGCATCTCGTGAACACGCGGAGATACATGCACAGATCGAGTGTACAGAACAGCCGGTTGTTGAATCGAATGAGGTAGTACCTTTCTCAGACAAACTTGACGGCATGGATGAACAAGCTCCCGGAGAGGTTTGTCCAGACTCATCTGTGGTGCAGCCTCTGGGCACTAGTCCGGAACGGACTAGTGAATCCGAGGAACATTTATTACGTAACGTCGGTGAATCAGAACAGTTTGTTCACTATGGGCTTGCACCCATGGAAACCTGTGAGCCAGAACATGCAGTCCCCACCGAGTCCATTTCAGAACCAACTGTGAGTGCTTCTGTAGTGAATGCAGATGTGGCTGCGGACGCGGATATCACTGATTTATTCGCCTCCAATGATGAAATTAGTATCAGTCATTCATTGGCACCAGCTTGCACCCAGGAGACTGTTCATGCTGTTACTATGCCGTCTGGTAGTGCTGCCTCGGAGACTTCGGCTGAGGATACAAATCGAAATGAAGTGGAAACCGAGCCTACACCCAGGTTATCAAATGGGTTGTCACAATTAGATATAATTCTGAAGTACATGAGTTCTCAGTGCGATGCACGTCGATTTGCGTGCATGCAGTGTGCAATCAGCCATCTGAACGGGAACGGTCTGGCTCGTCACCTAGTGGAAGAATGTGGATCCAGCACAGTTACCCTTAATCCGAATCCCGCTCTTGTTCAAGCTCGTCTGGAAGCAGAGGAACAATACAGGCTACAGCAGGAACAACAGCTGCAGGAGCCGAATGAAGTACGCACCTCTTTCCGTTTGTTCCGCAATCGTTTCTCTATCGATAACGTTACTTTGTTCATTGGGATTAATACATTTGTTCGTAATCCCGGTTGAAGTTGCTGTATAGGTTACCCCTATTTATCTGACACAGCGAACTATTGAGCATTATCAGATTCTAGTTTGTCAACCCGATAGCAGCCGGCTCACACATAATCCATGGGTAACCTAACAGCACAAAGTAATCTGATGTTTTCTGCACATTTTACTGTGGAGTACTTGTTGTCCAGAAGACTGCATTTTTCATCACACGTTACGCTGTTGGCGGTCAGATAACTTCTACATATGTACATGTGTTGAGATTTGACAAGGTGGCTATTGATCTGAATGTTACATGTGACGTTCCCACCGTACTTGCCACCACTCAAACTTAGATGCACATGTTCAGTTACTCTGTGCATACGTAGAGACATACAGTTTGCCATTCGTAAGTACTTTGTTGACGAAATGTGGCTGACCCAGGGAAACAAACCAGGCTTTAGCTGACCAACTGCCTGCCTCTTTTTATCAAAGTTCTACCTTGTTTGGCCTGTTATTTGTCACCAATGAATTTCGTTCTCTTGTATTACAGACTGCGATACTGTTTGAAACAACCGACACGAACGCCTCTGGCACTGAATTGACGACCGATGTGCAAAACCAAATGATGCTGGATTCTGGGCATGTAGGCACGGAAGGTGATGTGATCATGGTCAGCATGGAACCGGATCAGCTGGCTTCCTACGGTCTGATAGAAACAGGTGAAGGTCACACGACCATGATGACCAGTAATCAGCTGGTCACGCAAATGGGTCCTACTGGTACGACTATTGATGTGACAAACGCGGGTGGTGAAATTGTTCAACAGTTCATCATCCCCGATGACCTTCAGTTGGAGGAGGGCCAGACCTTGGTCGTGATACATGATGAAAATGGACAACCCCAACTGGCTATTATGAACCAGTCCGGTAGGTTTTGTGGTTCGTTGTTTATCGATACTTCACGAGTACAGCTTTCTTCCAATATCTTCCTGTACACGACTGTTCTCATGTGCTGACCTCATGAAGAACATTTCCTATAGTGATCACTTATAAGAAATGGTACGTGTTTTACAGGAAACATGTTGAAAGTCCAGTTCTCTAATTTTGTAGTGACCGTTTTTTTGACGTACAACTCCCACTATCTTTTCCGTCAGGTTCTCCGTTATTTCAAATTTATTCTGCTCACAATCTGTTGCACGAGATGTGCTGGTCAAATTCACATTGTAGTTTCTATACTTAAAATGTTACGTCAACAATGACAGATTTACAGGGACTGAAATAGAGTCTTGTGTCTCTGAAGTTCGGACGGTATTCACCACTCCAGGATATCTTCGACAACAGAGAGACATCTCTCTGAGGTTTATGGGTCGTGGGTATTGGGCGATTCTAAGGTCTGTGATACTTGGAGACCACGACGTTTAGCTGTCCAGAGGAGGAGAAGTGAGTCAACATGGGCGCCGTTTTAATGGAAAAGTCACTAAATCAGTGACCTACTTATTTCATATTTAGGTGGAGGTTATTCAGTTGGTTGAGCTCGTTTCAACCAAACTTACCGATCGACTGAGCAACGCGTGCCAGGTGGCCGTCTCAAAATGAGAACAGTATCGCAACTACATCAATGTGGTGCCGTTACGAAGCAATCAACTCATGATGTTTACTGACTGTAACTGCTTATTGCAACCAAAAAGACATTACTTAAACATTGGGCTTTCAAAAGCTAAACGGTGAGGTTAAGTGATAAGCGTGCAAAAACGCAGTCTGATGCAATTCGTGTGATGTACCGTTTCACTCGTAGAATTCTGAACCTCTACTCCTCAGGTGCAGCTGATCGCATTTGATACGGGTGGCCATCTGCAGGTAAATAGGTGACAGTGGGTGGTGCAGGTTTGCTCTACTCTGCGGCACCTCTAGAGCAAGACTCGAACAAAAGTTGTATTCAAAATGGGCTATATACAGTAGGGGGTCACAAAATTAACTTGGGTGTGAGAATGCTGAGGTTTTCCTGCCGTTACTTCACTTCAGCCTTAGTCATTATAGTCCGGTGCATCGTTGACTGTTCTGCAGGTTCACATCTGGATTGAGAAAACAGAACTCGAGACGTGAATACAACTTTGATGGATTGTTGATACTTGGAACTGTATACACGCTGTTTTAATTCTTATCTAAGCAAGGTTGGAAAACTTGGCTTAGTTGACTTCTTAACACACACTGAGTTAAGCCTTAATAAGAAAGTGCTTGTGTGAATAAGTACTGCAGGCGTCTGATCCATCCAGAGAGAATGAAGTTCCATCCATGAACTGCTTTCATACAGTGCGGAACATTTTCATTCGGTACCTCCTTTGAAGGAACTATCTGGCTCCTCAAAAAGGAAATGTGCGACAGTCATGCAGGAGCAAACCTGTCTCAATTATATGTCGACCTCACAGAGGATCACCCTAGTACATAGGTCCGTTTGTGGGAAGCGTTTAAATGTCTTTGTGATATGCTAAACTTTGTCCTACATCGACTAAGAAAACCCATGTAAAGCCCATCTAACAGAGCTCATCTACGCCAGACCATCACCTCCCAAGTGGTTACTGAGACAGGCGAACAATACACTTCACTCGTGATTTCCTGCAAATCTGAATGCACAGGGGTTATCACAGTTTTCGTTTTTGATCTTAAACACCTGGAACTGTTGACTATAGTGACATTTGCAATATGAACTAGGGTAGAATATTGGGTTGTCTATTCATAAACGAAGGTAGCCACTTATCAACTGGAAATTATATGTTATGTTCCTCTCTGACTTTGAAGTCTCTTACTCCATACAAGCTTTAGACGAAAACGTTAGCAGAGCCAGCGGCCGCTCGGCATAAGTGGCTTGAATGTTGTTGCTGTTCAGCTAGGTTGTCCATAGGCTAAAGATTTGATGCTATGGAAGTTGCAACAGGGCTCTGTCACATATATCTTATCTCTGCTTGCAGTTTAGTTACTTTTTTCAAGGTATGCGTCTTTGTATTGGAAATTGGATGTAGGGGCTCTATACATTACTTCCATCCTGTTTTTTGTTCGATCGAGGGTTCTCCCTGTTTTCTTTCTGGATACTGGAGCAAACGTTACTCATCAGAAAGTGCTTAACGCCGACAAAAACATACATAAAACGTGAGTAGCAGTGTACATTGTGAGTGTAGATATGCGGGAGGATGGTTTCGACACTAACAGTATAGTTGTTTTAGCTGGACCCGCCAGTCGTGTCAGGAGTAAACCCGACTATTTATTTGGATCACGTCACCGCTCAGAATATGGAGTAAAATGTTGTCAACGTTTCACCCTGTTGAGGTCTCAAATACGACATATCAGCGGAGTAATTAACGTAGACGTGTACATGATGACATTGATCGGTTGATTCTCGAACTTCTCTATAATGTTCCTGTCAGAAAGACACCTGCGGGGCAATTGAGCATCGCCGTCAGCTGCTGATGTGCTGCTGATGATGTTGGCGGAAGTTTTTCGTAGTCTCCTGTTTTTCTCACCGCTTTTCAGTGTTTTCCTCGAGGAATATGGTAATAACTATGATTTTTTAATTCCTTGTGAATCGGTTCGCGGTTTTACGAGTTTTTTTCGCCGCGTACATACCATAACTTACACCGATTTAATCGGCATTGCTAATGGCCTTTTCTGTTGTAATTCTGCCTTCACAGACTTGATCGACCCTAACAATACTCAACTTGCCATGCAACCTGAGGAAGATGATCCAAACAATCTGTTGCTGTATACGAATGTGAGTTCTCAATCTTTTGAATTGTGTTCATTTCATAATGGCCGATTTCTACAGTGTTTGCCTATGACAATTCAGTCGTGCCTGATTTCAGGTCAATGACGCGGTTACCTTGAAAGCTTGGCCGGAGTTCCATTTCCGGTCGTAACAAGGATGTACGCTACCGACGAGCTTTAACAAGAGCGAAACTCGCATAGAGTAGTGCTTTTTTTCGAAGGGACCGACTGAAATGTGTATGAGTATGTGACACTAACGATCATTCGTGTGTATTGTTCGATATATATCAAACCGGAATCTCTCACTACTCGCCACTAATTTATGGAATAGCTGAGTGCTTCAGTTAGAAAACAACGGTTTTCTACTTTTTTTATCCCCTGTAGTGTGCTTTTCATGACCTGTATGAAACCAAGGTGTGAATCAGCTCAGTTATGGCTATCTTAAAGTACGTCGTTAAGGTTACCTTGGTTTAAGGTAAGGTGATGTTACCCTCACTGTGTGTGATCAGATGGTTACATGGCTGTGTTCCTTACTCTACTATCTAGATCGGTGAGTTTCACATCAGTTTACAGCGTTAGCTTTTTAAAATACTATTTACTTGTCCTATGGTTCACCCTCACCCACTTTCCTCAACGGTTTGCAATTGTTGCTCGTGCGCGGATCATGCACTAAACAATGTTTTATATAACATATTGTTCAACATCGTATAAAATCTATTCATTCCTCCAATGTGACAGCTTGTGACTTTCATCACAATCCATAGACGTCAACTGGATGTTCGTTTTCCGGTCTATTTATCTGTCACATTTCCAGGTCCGCTTTTGATGAGCTTTACTTTGTCCTGTTTCTGTGTGGAGGTAGTCCATACATGTGGCATACTGTATTGTATCACGTTACTGTGGCGGTCTTCGTGAACTTTAATTAGTTGTTTACGTTTGCTCAGTTTGTAGTTTACATGTGGAACTCTCATGTCTGTTTCTCCCTACTGCTCTTCTCTAGGGCATGGAAGAGCGGGAACAAGCTGTGGATGGCGTGACGATCGAACGAGGTGAGGAAGATGAGAAGGAAAATCATCAGTTTACACTCTAGCAGCGCTCTTCTTGTGCAGTTGTTCTCAACATCCTGTTGTACACAGTGACGGACAGCTTGTCTCTCCGTTCACCTTTTGTTAACCAATTTATCTCTGTGTAAATTCCCTCCATCCTTCTACATTGTATGTCTTATGACCCCTTACTATTTGTATCATGGCGCTCTTTATTTGTGTTTGTGAAAATTCAGTCTTTAAAAAGAGCTATTTAAACTGCAGCCTTTCGGTGTTCACTGCGAAATACTGTTAGCCGCCTCGCCATTCGCTAAGCTCATCCACAAAGTATATACTGAGAATGCCGACAGACTTTCTAACGAGCAACCTTCATCTTACATACCGAAGGTTTTACCCACTATGCACTAGGTCATGACCATATGAAAACACTGTACACCTTACGTAACCGATAGAACATGATCCAATTGAGTGTCGGCTACGAAATTTGTATCATCCAGAAGCACTTGTTACCCGGACCGTATCTTCAAATTGGTTGAAAAAGACGGTGCCATCTTGTGTGTTAGGTCTTAGTGGAATTTTCTCTTTGAAACGCGCATAGTACCAGAAATAACAATTGAGCCTGACACACTAACAAAATCGACGTCACCCCCACAACAACCTTACTGATTGCGTCAGCATCCTTTATGCGCAGAGGCCTGTCCGATGCTGCTTGGCTAGCTTCCGTGACTGTCAACAGCTCCTGGGTTTCGATTGCGTAACAACACAGTGACGAAGCCAGAACGGGTTAACCAAGTGACCCATATCCAGGATATGTTTAAGACTCGAAGATGCCAGGTTGAGTGTTAGCCGCTGCGTTGCTAGTGTTACTTGGGTCATCACGTTTAATTGCCTTCCTTGTTGTCATGCTCTTCGCATCTGATCTGGTGTGTGTATGACTGACGAGAATAAGCGAACTGTTAACATCTCGAAACACATCGTTTTAGAAGAGACCCAATAGCGAAAAATCTGGGCTTCGGCTGGATTCGAACCGGCGATTGAAACAACATGCCCAAACGCGGCAAATGATCTACCAGCAGAGCTAGGAAGAATTGCCGGAAGCTCAGAAATATCACTTTTGGACCTAGTTACCCACCGAATCAACTGTGTCATATGGAATCCATCAAATGATCTGGCCGGTTTGTTGCCCTAGCAGGATTTTTCGGTCGGTTCACATTGGAATCCACCAACGCGACCGACAAGCGGTTGGTTGGATGGGTAACCAGCCCAAATATAGAGTTTCTGAGCTCCTGGCGTTGCTTCGTAGCTCAACTGGTAGAGTATTTGCCGCGTTCGGGCATGTTTCTGTCGCTGGTTCGAATCCAGCCGAAGCCCAGATTTTTCGCGATTGGGTTTCTACTAAACCACCAAATCTGCCAAACCACTTATCAGCACTTATCTTTCTGCCGTGTTGATGAATTGGACTAAGGGAACTCAATGGTATTTATGTCTATTCCCACCATGTAAACATTGCCGTGCTTTTGGGAGTCATCCGTTTTATTTTGACCTCGGGGTGTTGAGTGCTACCGGCACTTTGGTAACTTGTGAACTGAACACAGAACCGGTTCCACAAGTTTGTTTGAATTTATCTCTAAACAATCAAAAGTCTTCTATGCAGCGGAACTCTCAGTATTTCACGGCCGTCTCTACATCCCCACATTTAGCTGCGGGACAGTCGCATTTAGACAGACTGGAGTTTCTCACACCGGGGATGGAGAAGTGAATAAGACTTGAAATAATGATGCAGCCGCAATTAAAGTTTGTGACTGATCTCAGCAAGTCAACGTGAAAAACTGTCTTTCGCACGCGCGACTGGACGTTCGATAGACCTACCCAGACGGAAAATACAGTGATTTGCTGACAACCCTAGGTCATCGTGACCCTCTACCAGATCGTTTGGATCAAGTGTTGAGAAGAGGACGAGATAACGGGACCAGGCTGCCTATTTTAATTGGCCAGTCTAAGTCTCTGTTCAACCTTACAAGGTTCCTAAAGAAAATCGAAAGCTTTGGCCGCCAACGAAATTCCTTATAAATTGTTCGGTTAAAACCGAATGATAACAAAGGCACATACTGATAGGCCGCTTGACAACCAGTGTCAAGCCGATGACAAATGTGCTGTGTTACTCTAATTGGCTCAGCAGGTGACAGCGTGCTTTATAGTGATCCATCGTATGAGATACGGTAACTCAATAATGACTGGAATTTGAGTACCATGGTGATTGCAGATAGTACGCGATCGGACGCAGTTGACATATGATGGAGCATCCATTTTGTGTGTATTGAAATTCCGACATTAATTAGCGTGTTTTTTGTTGTGCAGTTTGCGAGGACGCTCACTTTTCAGATTAGTGCCGACTGTTTCTAAGAAAAGAGAACGAATAGTGGTTTGAGATCGCAAGAACTAGAAAATTGTGTCCTTGAAACTTAAAAACCGACTGCATGGCCAAGGGCTGCAGATCACAATTTGTAAGAACCAAATATGTGGACAGAAACATCCTTATCTGCTGTCTCCCGACAAACTTACCTTTATCGCGTAAGAGCCGTTTGTTTTTGCAAGCTGCCGCGTAGTTGCGATTCAAGTATATGATTCACCTCAGATTTCCACTGATATGCTGCGTCGATTTCGTCAAATTGTCACCAAGAGGACATCGCTCACACCTGAGCGTTCTTAGACGTCGGATATGACTGCATACTTAGCAGTGAGTCAGTAGTCGCAAAACTTGGAGTACAACGGCACCCGGAACAAGTCAACCTACGTACGCTTAACAGACCATGGTTTAATCGACAACCGTCCAGTTCGACGTTGTTTTCGCCGATTCTAAGTTAGTTATTCACATCAAACAAGCGTGGAATGTTACGACTGACCAAATCGCACCTATTTCTTCCGGGCTACTAACAGTTATTAGCATGACCAGGTATGTGGGACGTGCCGTTTGGCTCATATTCCGACCGGTCTCGTGATCAGGTGGGACGTTCTAGGACCTCACTGGGCAGCGGAAGGAAAAGGCCCGCCAACCATGCACGATCAAGACCATTCTAGGACATAGAATGTTAGGCCCAATTCATAGATCAGTCAGTCCTCGAACAATGGTGATATTCCAATACATTAGCGAGTTGTAAGACGTGTGACTCAAAGAGCAAGAAGAGGTATCTATGCTAGACAATCAGGTCGGTGAGACGATGGGGGATTCACTAAACGTGACAGGTCATTACGAAGTAGCCTTGCTTTGGCTTACTGGATCCATACAACCACTTGACGATTAGGTCTATTGTTCTGAAAGACTTGCACACACTAAGACAGCGCCTTGCGAAATGTGGTAATTTGACTAAGGGTTATTTTCATGTAATAGTCCAGTACATCGTTCGAGTTCATGCCGAGTTGGCTCCTGAAAACGACACAATCAAACACCGGTGGTATCTGTTTCACCATCCTATGCTCCATCCTGCCAAGCCACGGAAGTTTCGAATGATCTTAGAGCACTTATCAAAGTATGTGGGCAAATTACCGAATGCCTTCTCGACCTGATCTAACATATTCTTTGGTTGGTTTGTTGCTGTGACTTCGACAAGGGAGAGTTGCGTTAATGGCAGACACCAAAGCGATGTTTCACCAGGTTCGCTTGCTAGAGAAAGCTCTCGACGTGATAGACATTCTTTGGTGGTGGTGGAAAGTTGAAATGTAAAGCTCTTCAACAGGATATCGAAAGACATTTATCTGTTTGGTTTGGTTTCGTCTCTCGGTTGTGCTTCATTTGCTTTGAGAAAAAACTATTTCAGACAACACCGAACATTGTGATGCTGATATTTTGCAGATCCCACAGAACAGTCTTTACGTGGATGATTATCTTCAATCAGCCATATTGACGAAGGGCCGCCTCATCACCAAGATATGGGCAAGTAATAACGAGAACGTGTTATCCATACAACCGCTTAATATTAATGAGTCCAACGTGCAGGGGGCGCTGGAACTGAATTAAACCGTCACAGATGATATTTACGCGTTCACTGTTCGGCAGACCTTACACTAGAAGAGGCATGATTTCTGTTTCGTTAGCCTCCGGTCCACTCGCATACACTGAACCCGTTGCATTGATTGTCCAACGGATATTTAATGGCTATGTGGGCTGCATGATAACGGAAATCCTCAACGCGATCGAAAATGCTCTGTATCACTGCTATCAGTGCCATCGATACCTCCCTGAACCGTGCCAATGGTTCATGACATCAAGCCCTGCTGATCGATCTGTGATAGATGTATATTCATTTATCATCATTGGGCTTGATCACTCTGAGTCCATTTGTGTTAAATGAGGAAGCAAAATTGGAAAAACGTTGAGACTGCCTATTCACATGTGTCTAAACGAGGTGGTGCACATCCAGGTGGCACATGTGTTGGCTGCTTGTTCGTCCCCATATGCCTTTCGTGAGCGTTCGTCAGACGAGACACGAATTTCAAAGGAACCACGGAGAAAGCACAGGAACTACTACAGACAGAGATTAAAAAGGAAATTCAATACCTATTTAGCTTGCCATTACGATTAGATGTTTCACCATCCAAAAACAAGACACTGACAAGAGATACGGGGGAGGAAAATTCGAGCTATTAAATAGACCCTCCTGGAGACGCGATGAAACCAGCGCATGAGAGGTTCTACACACTACACTTCCTTAAATTGAAAGATTCCCCAACCACCGACCAGCGATCGGACAAACAGGTGATCTCAACGGACTGTACGTTCTAACACCGCGTAGCCCATTGATACTTCAAAGCAATTCATTTTGTCCTAGGCTATAGTGATCAGCTGGAGTCAGTTCAATGGACGGCGGTTAGTTGTGTAGCATCTCATCATCACCATCATTATCATCATCATCATAGACAGCAATACATCAGTGGTTCACACCAATGCTTAACTGCCACACAACCACGAAGAAAAAGCAAACCCTATATATAGGAGAGAAGGTAAAAAGAAGGGGACGGGAAGGGACCTAACTACTGAAAATGACTACGTCCATATTCAAACATTCAACATCAAGGTGCCTACACCTTGCAAACAAACAACCGAGCTGCAAGTGAGAGTAAGGCGTCATCAGCGAGACAGCTTCCTTACGGCTTTCACTG
>QNGE01000015.1:15857-69610 GCA_008508345.1 Paragonimus westermani | reverse complement strand
ACACCTCTGCGTATGAGCGACTCTAAAAGTGTAGATCGATCCACTGAATCGAACGCACCTTTGTAGTCGAGAAATACAACAATTGTTGGCCGGCGGTACACATGACGCTGCTCCAGAATTTGACGAAGAGTGAAAATGTGATCTACACATCCCCGCCCGGGGCGAAACCCTGCCTGTTCTTCCCTAATGTTTACCTCTCGTGTTGCAATTAGTCGACGAAGTATAATGGATGCTAGAACCCTAGAAATGACTGGGGTCAAACTAATTCCTCTGTGGTTTTCACAAGAGCCCCTTATACCTTACCGCAAATGGTTGGGGTTCTACTACCCTGACGCCGTTAGGCACACAATTGTGGTAATTCGCTAAAATTAGCTCAGAGAGGATCTCTTAGTACTACGGAAACTTGATGCTCCGAGAAGTCATTGGTCAAATGTTATTATCGGAGTGACCCATGAAAGTCGGGATGATCTCGTGAGCGGTATCATCGGAAAGACGCTAAAAGTACAACTCTGGAGGGACATTACCCAGCTCTGCAAACTCGAAGACTATCCTGCATTTTCTCCGTCTGAGCAAACCCACGGCAGACGTGTTATTAACGTATATTGTCCGTTTGTTTTTGCACATACTGAAGCTTCTTTTGAGCTCAACATCCGTTCGAATTTTCTCTTCATTTTCTGTCTACTGCTCTTTTGTTAGTAATGTAGGTTATAACTCATTTATATCTGGATTTGGGCTGCTGCTGGCGTTTGTTTCTTTTATCGTTTACAGTATTTGTGATTGATAACATGCGAAATGAGATGAAACTCAGTTTACAGACAGGTCCCATCTGTGAATGTTTTTTTACCCACAAAGTGTTCTACTGTCTTGTTTGAAAGACAGCGATCTTCATTTTGACGATGTTATCGTCCGTGTCCTAATTCGCGTGTCTCAGTGATCGCACCCAAGGGACATCGGCACATATCCTACATTACAAGTAGCGTACGGTACACAATGTGTCTCTCAATTGGTATAATCCCGAAAGAATTATACCGGTATGCGAGCAGGAAGAATACTATTTTGCCGCTGGCCTTCACCTGATTGAACCTCATACATACACAACAAATGACATATAGATTAGTGACGGGTGGCGAAATGAAGCTCAGAAGGAGAGGGCATTTCATGAAGGTAAGTCAGGATCTGAGTTGCCTGAAAAATTCTCCGAGTTAGTCTATGGTGTAGTACCTTAATAATAAAAAGCTGCTGTATCCTGACTGCTGGCGTATTTGTGATATGTTTGACATTTGTTGTTTCCTCGTGCGTTTATTCTCTGTTGACACTCACCTCGATACACCCATTTTCGACCAGCTCGCTCGCACTTTATGTTATCGGTTTTGCTTCTATCCACCTCTGTGACTTGTTTGTTCTGACAAGTACACAGCCATCTTATTTAATCGCATTACAGTTCGTTTTAATATGTGTTCCTTCGGAGTAACAGATGCACGCATCATGTACCACAAGGAAAAAGGATGCCAAAAACCATTTTAAATGACACTTCCTGCGGTACATTTTAGCATTTTTCAAAGAATAGCATCGTTGTGCTGATTTATGACACACCAAAAAACAAAACAAAAGCGACTGTAAGCAGCAAATTAGTTTTGCACAATATTCAATGCTTGTTTAAAATTCACTGAGTGTTTTCACGGACTGTTGATACTAACCCAAATTTTAGTTCCGGTGAATCGAGATTTCCACCACAGTTACCTACAGGTCTATGCAAATCCAACTGAGATGAAATCATTTTCAAAGTGCTTGGATAAGAGTACGCGCTACAATACAACATCTCTGATTTGTTCTAGGACCCCCAATGTACTATCCGCCAATATGAGGTGGCTGACTGTCCACTCGGAATAATTAGGACAAGTGAATTCAGTAGTAGACTTTTGTAACTCAGGAAATGCGTCTTTGCTGTTAAAACATTTCATAACTGTTGGAACTAGTATTAACAGAAGACAAGGTTACTAATGGTCCAATTTTACAGTTAATTCGAAAATACTAGGAGCTGAGTTTGATAAACTACATTCATATAATGAAAAAACGGATACAGAATAATAATGGTTCGTACGAATCTGGTCTACGATGAGTCTGTGAACCAGCCACATTTCTTTAAAAAGTCGCTGTGGCGAGCTGGTTAAAAGTTCACCCACTTTTATACACATGGTCCAGTTTCCGGCTTTATGTCGACCAACCTAACAACCTTTAGGAGAAACTTTCCCATACTTCTTTCTTACGACAAGTCCACTCTAAACTCTCTGTGAGTCCTGGCCATATGCCATTTGATCTTTCTAGAACATTTGGTAGAGATCTGTTTTGAACTACACGCTTTATTTTGCGCAATCTCCAAAAAAGGCTAGATTAGCACCTGTTCCCAAATGTTGTGCCCATACTTTTCATAACCCAAACTCGATAAAGCCATTACCAGTAGTTTCATGTCATCCTAAAAGTTCTAAATGACTTTCGATCATCCGTCAACCAACGGATGAAACATTCCTTAATTGGAAATTTCGTGCTGATGGTGGCAGTTGCGGAAGCGTTGATTCAACAGTAACATCCATCGAAGTATCAACGATATTCCTCCTATTATCCCCCACCGACTCGTTTTGGAATGGTCCTGGCAGAATTCCAGGTGTCAACAAAATATAGTTAGCTAACCGTTCAACACTGAAGCTTTATGTGGTCCCTGACCATGTTCTATGTAAAAAAAAGAGGTATTTGAGGCCCAGTCTTTGTGAAATTTACGTCGATGAAGTGATCAACAAGAATCAAGATGACGGCAATGCGCTGGAACACCAAACGCACGACCTCGCTACTTTTCTTTTCAAATAAAACTGTTAGACCAATTTTTCGGCCTAGTTAAATAGTGGCTTCATTGTTCAGTCTGCTTAAGAAGATCAAAGGGGATATTATCAAATGTATTGCTGTAAGTCTGTGGCGTATCGTCTCTCAGGCCATGCAGTCATCGCAAAATGGATGTGCGTTCGTAGGCAACTGATCAGTCTGTGAGTTCCACTGGGTATAATTTTGTTCACATCAGACCCATCAGCTTTGGACGTGTACTTGTACAGTAGTCACACGTGTCTCTAAAAAGCAGGTACTAAATAAAGTTTCTTGTACTTGAGTAATGACACATCTACCTGCCACTGAAATGCTGATTGCAACTAAAACTACCGTCGAGGACCGATCTAGTTTGCCTTTTTGACTCGAAGGCATTTGAAACACCTGCGGTCTTAATGTTCTAGCATTTTCGGTAGTTGTGGAAACAACATGCGTTGTCCGAAGGAGACCACAACGAGGATGTCGAAACGCTGACACAAAACCTAAAGGCGCAAAATGCCTTGATACATTCCACTGAATTTCATTGTTCTTCTGCAGACATGTTAACCGATCTAGCCAACAGGTTCGTTTCTGATGACTGGGAACAGTGGTGGTGTTGTTCGTAGCATCGATCCAACTTCACCAAACGCCACATTCAAGACTATACGCACTGATGATGTCATGTCGCTTGGTGATGAAACGTTTGCAACCTAAATGCCAAGCTCGGCGAACACATCAATAACAAAACCAACAGGTTCGTGTAAGATCCCGCATACTGACTAATATCTGAGACGTGGTTGAAGAAACACGAAGATGTTTTTGAATAGCACTTTGTAAAATTGGATTACGCATGGGAAACCATGCTGCTGTGCACGAAAACTCCACGCATATCACGCTCCCTATGTATCCTGGTCGTTTTAATTTTAAAAAGCCCTAAGAACATTTAAAAATTTGTTAAATTAGCGATCTCTTTTGTTCATTGTCATAACTTGAAGGAGAAACAACAAACATGATTTCTCCACTAATGCAAATATTACAAACCGCGAATGTAAACACTTTAAATTTAGTAGTGTGGCTAGTGGTCAGCTTCACAGCCAACTTTCATCCATGAGCTACAAGTACCTCGGTATCTTTATTTACGCAAATGAATTTCGAACGGAAGTGAACGGAATCTTGGAATAATGCTCCAAGCATCTTTAATCGAATGTCTACTCCACGACATACCTATGACTGGGCAGTTACCGTCTTATAGGTTTCTTGATTACATATACATGGTGTTTTTTGCTGGTTTCCACCGGAAACACGGGGACAGCCGGTGTTATCAACTACAAACACTACTTCACTTTGCTATTGGGAGAAATTGTACTACTCCCGGTGTTGCTTCTCTGCACACTATGAATGTGACAGGTGTGGTGGGAATTTACTCGAAGGAGACCATCATCAGTGACCTAAGTACTCCGAGCCACATATCGGAAAATTCGGCATTCAATAGAGGGCACTTCTCTAAGTACTCAAGACGCTCCCTGACACTCAGGAAAGTCTTCATCACAAAACATTCGTGTGCATTTGTCAAAATATTTTATGCTGTGAGAAGCAATTATTTACAGTGGGTTCACCCACAAGTTGTTTTCAGAAAACATGCTTTCTACACGTGTTTCCCAGAGTGTCCCAAAGTATTGAAATTACGATCTTCACTTTTCACACAATTCTAATACATATGTGTTGACCTGTATGCTGTTCACAACCATTACATGTCGTATGATTACCGTTCCTGGAGAGTTCCCTCACTGGCTTCATTTGTTGCTGTGTTTTATACTTACTGATCCCTAACGAAAGAGTGGTTCTACAAAAAATTTTGCGATCCATGGCTCGAAACTTAAATTTCTCACAGAACCTTTATGTTGCCGTTGTGGTTAGAAGAGAACTGAGACAGAAGCGAATCAATAACGTTCCAGTGCTTCTTCGCTCTGACAGTGCGCTGGACTTCGCACTGGTCTGTCGATGAACCCGCAAAGAGCTTGCAACCACCAGATCACGCCTACGAAACACATTGTCAAAAAGACACCTGGCGGGAGCTCACAGTTATCGGAATAAGCGTATCAATCAACCACTACCAATGACTAGACATCGTACACTGTCTATCGTAGTGGTTCTTCAACGCCAATATCTTTGGACTGGCTCAATTAAAAAATTTACCTCTTCTGAATAAACCAGTTTTTGGCATTTATAACCGGATATGTCCTTGGACACATTCAAGCATAACAATGTCCCAGTCGTACGTTAAAACAGATCATCCGGTTGTCGGCCACTTGTGTGTAAGTCCTCGCTGAAAATCCCGGATATTGCGCAGAATCTGGCTGCTTCTTATGATGCCGAGACACAAAGACCGTTACAGTCTACGCTGCACTTCTGATTGTGGACTATAGACTGGACCGGTTCTAAAATACAGGTTTCACTCAACCAGTCGGCTACGCTGCGTAGAATGCACCGATTGAAGCAGCACAAACAACCAAGTGATCTATGCGAACTTATGTCTATATACCTGCCGGATTCAACGACATCCTGATTGGTTGACACGCATAGAGACGTCAAACTAACCAAATCTCTCCATAGTCTGACGTTTGTTACAAGTCAGTTATTGAGAGGTGTGTACGTTCACTGTAACAACGCCTCTTGCAATAGGCTAAGAAAATTGTTTTTAAGGGGAAAAAAGAAAGTAGATTGACCGTAAGTAGTTGGCGGGAGATTTGATCATTCTGAATACTTGTCAAAACCCATTCATATACTGCTCTGATAAAACCTACTGATCGTAAAGTCTGTTCGGTTTTTAGAAATATGACACGGACTGATAAGGTGTGTTGTCCTTTCTGAGAGTAGTCTGTTTTTTGTCACTTCACACAGTTCCAACAAGAACTAATCAGAACTCCATGATTAGGAGGATGACAAACCGTATATTTCTAAGTTAGTTAGAAAAGGATACTCTGGGAGGAACGACGATAGCCAGTGTCTAAACTGAAAAGACAAGCAAGAAAACAAAATAACCTGATAAGTGCATTTCTTAAAAAGTTTGAACTACTTTCATAGAGGGGCGTCTTGCGTGTTAGAAACAAACGATTCTGTTAACACAGTAGACAACATTAATCAGACAAACAGTTAACTAGACGTCATACACAAAATCATGCCCTCCACTTTGTGCAACATACTAAATAGTCGACCGGATTGGTACCGAGTTTGGACGAACAACTTTGGTAGCAAACGGAGAGACAAATACAAGCAAGCAGAAAAATATAAATCATCATCGAAATTCTTGGAGCGATCACACTTTCTTAGGTTGCCACAGCACGCTATTTACTGTCATGATGTAATGCGCGACGTAGTGGAAGTACTGACGAGCAGCGTCTCTCTGAAGGACGGGAGCACAGCGAGAATCTAGAATGATAACAAAAACAGGAACAAGCGTGAGCCAGAGGCCCAATAAGTCATGCACACAACTTACACAAACGAAAACCAAAATGGCGTCAATCACACGACAGCGGAATGCGTTACAATGATACCATACTAAGAAGTGGAATGGCGCCTTCCTGTTTACCCCGGCACTGAGAATTGGTCAGAAAGCCGTGCTTACCAAGTGCATTCAAACCAATGTAATCCCCTATCAAAGTGGGTTCATCCTGTACCTTTAGCCATGAGATGAATAGTTTAAAAATCACTTTTGCAAATAGTCAGTTCCAATGACCACCAGCGAGGTGGGACCAACTGTTTACAAAAGACTTTCCCACCATTTTTGGGGCTGTGGTCGATATTTGTCTGTTTGTCAATCACAATCCGCTGATCCACATCAGTCTATCAGAAAATGAGACGCAGTAGTTGCGGTAAGCACAAAACGCGCTTCACTCACTAACCTTATTGTTTGCGTTTTCATATTTCTTGTTTGTATTAGAGTAGCTGGTGACGAGAAAACTGAAATTTCCTGATAACATCAAGATGAGTCACGCAAATTCTGCACAATGTTCCAATTATTCACGAAAACGAATTGGAAATTAGATATTGTTCTAGGTAGGCTAACGATCTGAGAACTATTTTACGGTGTCTTCCAGAAAATTAATGTGTTACGTCCAGTTTTACGACGGTTACTTTATTTTTCTCAGTAATTTTCGGAAAGTTGCATCAAGCTGCATTTCCTTTGTGATTATTTTACAGTTTAGTAATATTGGTACCGTTATATGCGCCAGCAATACGTGAGTTTCTGTTCTACAATCATTAGTTCCTTTGTTTCGTCTGAAAAAGTGCCATACATCAATTTGTGCCTCAATACTGGCAAGCACCGAACGTTAATTCCGGATGACTTATTCGCAGCGGAGGTGTGTGGATCAACAGGACTGTAGCAAATGATCCGTCTTCTCTGATCTTGATTTCTATGTTCATTTCTTTTGGGTCCCACAGATTTTTGATTTACTCTAGCTGTTCCTGCACTTACTTAATTGACACAACACTTCTACTGAGAAGTATACGACACAATATTTTTGGGTTATCCAGTCGTTGTGTGCTGCGTTAGAGGTTGTTTTATATTGAACTGTACACCAACATTATCTCGCTCTGACACTCCTATTGTTTTGACACCGTAATTAAAATTTTTCCCTGTCGAATATTGGTCTTGTACACACCGTTACTGTTTCTTAAATCGTGGAAACTAATTGCCATTTATCTGACACTTTCCTTCTCTTAGTGTGACATCTCACTAGTGATAGGTTTGCACGATCTTCATTACCAATATATAACACTCACGTAGCTGTTAGACTTTAAACAACTCAGCACCCAAAATTGGCGTTAGTAGATTCCATCATGAACGTCTGAGAACTGCTGCTCAAACAGGTGGACCATTGGATGCTTGGTTAGATTCCACATAAAATATCGGAACAGGTCACCAAATCATCAACTTCTGGCAATGTACTTGCTGCGTTTCGACACGTTTTTTTCTGCCGCTGATTCGAATTCAGCTGAAACACATTTGGTTCTTCTTTGGACATAACATTTTACCAACTTTGAGCATAAACCACATAGTTCAAAAGTTTTGTTGTTTAGTCTTTGTTTTTTCTCTGTTCACAAAAAACCGTATCATATCAGCCATCCACAGAGAATTTTGGGTCAGTAGACAGTGAGAACCGAAAAACGGAATGTTTGATTTCCGAAACTCTTCTGATTACTCTGACGTGAATTTGGTAGCAAAATATGCTTGTTTCTTATTTACCATTAATGTTTCAACGTATCATATGCTGCGCAGGTTTGGACGTAGTTAAGATCCACCATATAAGTTCGGCCCGTTTCTCTTGGCCGTGAACAAATGGGTCGGCCACGCTCAGTTCATTGCTTCCTCTGGTCGGCACACATTGAACACGTCACACTATTTGGAATCAAGTGTGTGCAAATATGAATTCTGGTTATTGATTTGTCTTTGTGTATGTTTGTTGACATTCTTGTATGTTTGTCTGGTCATACTCGGAAGTCAGCAGTAAGTCGCAATAAACATCGTGCTGAAAACGCTCGAAGTTTCCGTCACTCAGCAACTGATCAAACCAATGAATGGTGTACTTGAATTGTAATTTACGCTATAATTTACAACGTTTTAGTCAGCTCGGCAATCAGTAGTAAGCCAGCTGCGGTAAACGCCAAGTCGGGACTTATTCCGTTAGACTTAATTCACAAATCGTCCATTTGTTTCGCTCTTACAGTGCGGCATTCATACTCAAATTTCAGATAATTGCTAGCTGCCTTTCAGCTTCCCTAGTTTCTCGACCACCTCTTACGATTTGAAAGAGAGGAAGAACGCGTACCAATTTTAGTCATCTTTCAGTCGAGAGGATTGTCGGTTTTGAGCAAAAGTAACTATGTTGAACAGTACCGGTTGTGTAACGTCATCACTCTTTCATAACCCTTTACAGTTCTTATAATAATTTTTCATAGAGGCTAACATTCTGTTGGACATTTCATTTGTTATCTGCACTCATTTCCACTTTGAAGAATACCATGGGTACCGTGACTCTGGCCGACGTTGGTCTTGGAAATTGTTCACCAAGGTACAAGCTGATAAATCAGTATAAATGAATGGGCAATAAAAACGAAAAGAAACAACACAAAGGCAGTTGAGCTTCAAGAAGGGGAAAATTGTGGACCGGAAACCTTGCGGACACAGACACGCCGCTGACTATGACAGCCGTGTCAGATAGACAGGCAGTTTTTACAAAGATGACTGAGCTGCAGTTAGTTCGTTGATTAAAACTGTGTCCATACTTACGGGTAGAGTTTTGGTGATTCTCACCACTGCACCTGGTCACATTTACCAATAATGAGTACTTGACTGGTCGAATAAACGCATAGCTCTGTCAGCAGTCGGGAACTAAAATAAGTTAGCCAGTTACAGCTTTTCACTTATCGTACACCGTTGGTCTAGATTGTTTCTCTGAATTGGGGGGTTATCGGAGTTTAGACGCACTGGAGCGGAAGTGATTGGAGATCACGCGATTCCATATTAATTACCGCCAGTCTCATTGTATAGGTTACCCTTTCTCCCCAACATAAAACCATCGGTCTTCCAAGTTGGACGCTTGCGAGAAGTTATTTAATTAGCTGTCGCGTAATACACACAATAGTGTGCTCATTGTTTTGGGCTCTTGTTCATTCTTTCTCGTAGAGGTGTACACATCCACGTACTCATGCATCGTAACTCATGACCGACCAACGACTGTGCTCTTGTTGTACTAGTTGACTTGAATGTTTGATAGCTTGCTAAGCTTGAGCACAATTGCCTCGTGGATGGTGGGTCAGAAGATCGGATGTTTGTGTATACAATAAGTGGACAGGCAGTAGCTGCTGCCTGTCGATCCGTGAAGTGAACGAGGTTGTGCTCTCACGATGAGTGCACCAGGATCACTCATGAATTCTTGACGCGAACACACCGTTGCCTAGTAGTACACATGAAAGCTGGATAAACCAACGATAATTAGCTTGACTCGATTAGACCGTGCCTACTGCCGACCGACTAGCAGTTCCGTTGTGACTGGATTGACATGTGAGTCCATGTCCGTTTTCTATTAATTTAGATGCCGCACCTTTGTCCTTGCCGGCTGGGAAGGCACTCGCTGACTGAGTGATAACAGAAATCTCTTCATTCGTGTGAAGAAACAAGTTTTCTGAAAATTTTTTGTAGCAAGGCAGTTGAACTCCTAAGATCCACGGTCAGTAACCGGGCAAATTTTGTGTGTATGTTCAGGCGAGTCCTAAGAACAAGGGATTGTAAGGTTCATAATCTGGACCAAGCGTGAAACTGAAATTACGACAAGAATACGTAGTTGTGACATGCACTAGTCAGTCAGTATCATGACAGTTCTATACCAGAAAAAATCTTCCCGAACACATTGAGTCGATCACCTGCGTCTCAACACAACCACCTCAACATGCAGCAACAGCCGATTCACATTAGTTGTGTAACCAATTGCAAATGCTTACAGGTGCTACACTTGTTGATGACCCCCTTAGGAAATGATGAACGATCAAGTTGCACATGCGCCATCTTCTTACTTACTCATTCTGCAATACCACAACGAGGTTAGCATGTTCCGTTACTTCGCAGTCACTTCAATGTAGTCGATCTAAAAATCGCACAGAAATCGGCAAGTAATTTCGGTTTCGGTGAACGGAGAAAGTTAGGATCATAAAGATGGGATTCCAGCCCGAATAATGGCGTCACTTATCAAATCATCTGCGGCATCGAACGTCTGTAAGGCAGGAGCATTCAGTCATCTTTGTAGCAAAGTACCCTCTTTGTTCATTTTGTAAGACAATCGTAAAATGTATTTGCACCCTAGTATGAAGGCCTCTGTGTGCTTAAGTAGTTTTTTCCTGGTGACAATTTGAGGTCGGTGGCGGGGAATTACCGCCGTTCTATGGAACCTGACCACTTGATTGCAGTTCACTCCAGACTGTCCTGGGCGCGAATCTTTCTGGCTCTAATGGACAACGTTTTGTGGCCCGTTTTGGTGTTTTGGTACAAAGCTGGTAACATGCAAATATTGGTCATCCCGAGTGCACTTGTGATAAACTAGGATTCCCAATGGTTCGTCTATTCGTCGAATAATGCACATGTCTAAGAGTGGGAGATAAATGATCACGTGTTCTGAATTTGGCACATTCCTGGCGTGCACTCCTGTTAACATTGTTAGAAATTGGCGGCTTATGTCCCTACACGATCTCTGTTTATAGTCAGTTGGAGCAAAACAGAGTGTCACCAACCCCAGATTTAAAAAGTCCATTCACGATAGGCAACCATTTTTTGATGTAGCTTGAATCGTCAAGCGATATTACTAGTTTGTGCTTTTTGTTAGTGTTGGAAAAATCCCATAAGATCAGAAGTAACGATGTGACGAAAAAGTGTTTTCGATAATTCTTTCTCAAGTCAATAAAATTACATAGGTTTTCATCAAGGCGTCATAAGACAAACCGCATAAACAGAGGCTGACNCTATCAGTCCACGATCAATCGATGCTCGTGTATTCATTTTCATGCTGCTGTTGTACTGCAGAATATGGTGGTCGTACTACTAGGCGCTTGTCAAAAAGGATCAAAGAACATCATCCAGCTTGGATCGGGACCGGTAGCCGTAAATCAATTACCAACGCCATTGTTGCAGGTCTAGCTGACACCAACCATCGCATAGACGTTAACAAGACATTCCGGGTTATCTACAGAGTGGCCAACGCTCAACCAAAAGCAGTCCATCAGTGTATTCTGGCGACTGCCGAATCGATTGCAATCAGATTACGCAACCCTAATCTGTGCTCTCAAAAGAAGTTTGTTCAGTCCCTAAAACTTCCGCGGCCACAGATCAATCACACCCAGTCTAACCACACACGAACATTTGACCTTGACCGTGTGACACAACACCCAGTCAACGTCCGGTCTGGGCCGAACCAATTATCGTGTGAAGTTTAGTAGTAGCCACTGTCATTCGTTAACAGTCAGCCTCTGTTTATGCGGTTTGTCTTATGACGCCTTGATGAAAACCTATGTAATTTTATTGACTTGAGAAAGAATTATCGAAAACACTTTTTCGTCACATCGTTACTTTTTGTTAGCATTGTGATGAATACAATAACGACAACAATGCTACTTGATGTAAGTGCCCACACTCAAAACAGATTACGTTACTGATTTTAACGTATACAATAGACTTTACTACTTGTGAACAAACACGTGGATGCGTGTATTACACTGTCAAAGCGTGCCAGCTGTTTTGGTTTGCCTTGAACCACCCGTGTTTCTGACTTGTGGCAGCTGTTGGCATTACTCGGAGTGAAGACAAATATTCCAAAGGCTCAGCCATCCCTTAAAAACTGTCAACAATGACAAGGATGTGTTAGAAATGAAATAACTGTGAAACAGTGTATGGTACAGCAAACCATAACTTTACAAGTCTCCCTGGCTGCGAACAAAACTCTATGTCTGTCTGCAACTACTGGCAACACAAATGTATAGTTACAGTATGGGTGCTAGTCGACGACTGGCTGTTCGCATCAAAAAAACATGTTCCCGAATGCCTGATAATAAAACTGCGAATATCAGGTGTCTTTATCAAGGCCGACTGACGGCGGTGAGCGTCATCATTAACAACCCACTTAATTCAAACGAGACATAGTTGAAGGTTTTGATGCATTCTCTGTGGTTTGTGGAGACGTTTTCTATTAACCGTTGCAGTCCTCTCTGTAAGTTCAAAAACATTTTATGTTGCGGCTGCCCTAGAACTTACCGTTCCCGTGATCTTCATTTTTGTATCTGTCTGCTAAATTCCTTAAGACATGATCTCCGTCCTGCAAAACCGCGTCTTGAGGTCTAAAATTATATACATGTTTGTGCGTCCTCGTAATGTGCCAAATGTTACTCCCAAGAACGCCGTATGTTTTTCACCTTCATACCCACTTATTAACGTTCATCAGAGAAACGAATTGATTCCATCAATGAGAACGCTAACCGTGCATTCCACATGTGCCCTGTTCATCTTGTGTCATCTCAGACGTCAAATTTCAATAGAATGCGAGCGATATCCTGAGCCGGATTCAATCACGAAGTAGTCACCAGTACTCGCATCATCACGTGTTTGCACCACAGCGCCACAATCGCGGGATGAGTATCAGGCGAGTGTTGCTCTGTTTAGAGTGTAGCGTGAATAACGTGCTGATCAGAGCTATGTCGGATATTAATGTTCATAGGCCCGTTCATTGTTGATCAACTAAAGAACAGCTAACAGTGAATTAAAGTGGTTTCCCATCGTGTACTCGCCGTTCATCTCACAGATGCAATCACATACATTGTCCCAAGGGTGTATGGTAACATCTCAAGAAACAGGCCGCAGCAGTAGATTTTGAAGCAATCGGTATCCGGTGCATCAATCTGTGGACGAATCTGTCCACCTACCACGAGCCCATGTGACAAATGTTAACGTTAATTTAGGACAACTTAAAAGGGGTGTGTGAGATAACCACGGAATGTGGTTGAAAACAAAACGGTTTGTCCACAAAGCCCACGCTGTTGTATGGCAGTGAAAGCTGGCTAATGAACCAAGCAAACATGCAGTGATTTGTCTACTTCTACTGTCATTATTTAAGACAAACCTTAGATAGTCAATGGTTGGACATGACACCGAACCCAGAAGTACTGGATGAGTAGACATAGACAGGTTGGAATCTACGTTAGCACGCAACTAACTTTGTTGACTAGAAAGCATACGTCGAATGATTTATGAACGGTTTCCAGGGTGGCTACTGTGTGGGTGACTGAATTCAGACAAACGATACCTCGATGACTAAAGCTGTGATACCACGATGTTTCGCAAGTGTCTTTCGGGTTGCAATTTGCGCTGTGGATCGTGGAAAAAGACAGTCATAAACCGGGCCGATTCAGAATGACGTGTAAAAATCTAACGAAAGGTACCAGCTTAGCCACTAACTTACCAGTGTTGTGAAGCAAGAAGGCGGATTGCACACAAATTGTTTATTTGGGAAACCAATACACGACTTAAGCGTCTCAACGGGACTACGAACAGAAACAATCATTTGCACACCACACTCGTCTGAGGATGCTCCAGTCGCTTTAGACACCATATCTCAGTTCCGTCATGTAGCGAAAGCCATTTTATGTCATTCTGCCTTCCACTGATCCTTCCCATATCTCTCGCGTATTTATCCCGTGATCATTTCGATCCAAGCTGCTACTGAATAGTGGTGTGATTAGTATGGTGCGACCGTCTATCCTCACTACACCAGCGCTGTTCAGAATGGACCGATGAGGTGGTCGTGTGGTTGTGTCACTAATCCGATCACGAATGCCCTGGCCTTCTCCGGTCAGTAGATCATCAGCGTGCCTGCTGCGTACCGTCAACCGAGAGATGGCGAGGGTGTTGCACTCAAGCGAGCTAACTGGACTAGGTGCGGATGGCCTTTTTTAATTAGTACCAAACAACGACTTTCTCCTTCTGATAAACCATCTGACGTTCTTTCCAGAGGTGTGGGTCACGACAAACTGCTAGTTTGCTTTTTTTTTTTAGCTTTGTTGGTGTTCTGTGAGTCCATTTGGTTTGGTTCTCGGTTCTAAATAGAAAGTTTCAATAAGCAGTATTACAGAGTTTCTCCTTGTTTTATATTCCCAGTACCGTTCTTCCCATCCTGGATCTGATCTACCTAGTCTGTCTACGTCGACTACGTCCAATAACGGGCGAACTGACACTGAATGGCTGGGCCACAAAGATCCGCACTCAGACGCTCCTCAGTCCTGTTGCTTTGGTTTTGCACTGAATTTGGGTTGTGTGAGTGAAGTCGGGCATAAGGCAACGCAGACCAATTGCAGTAATCTATTTGCGCAGATGCCCTTCAGCTCCAGTCAATGTGATAAACTAATCTGGAAGCGTATGCCACTAACCGTACTTTCACGCATCGTGTAGCGAGTAAATTACGATGATCGATCTTGCTGTCCAACCGTCTTTTGTGATCACAGTAGTTGTTGTCATGTCGAACTTAAGGAAAAAAGTGCCCGATCGCAACCATTTGAGGAATACGACGTTCTGACGATTCTGGTTGACTTCAAGGACGCAGTCCAGGAGAAGAGTCAAACCCAGTCATGAGGCGCTGACTTTCCTGCGGACACCGGTGAATGGAAGAATGAAGACGGTGCTAAATGTGGCACGGAAAGCCCTGCAAAACTGCAGTGAGCTCCTATTAAATGCTGGCTGCCTTCGAAAGCCCGGTTGAACGCCAAAATGCACAGTTGGATCGAATCAGCGTAAGTTAAGACCACCCTATGTGAATATGTGCACTGCTACCAAGTTGAAAGTAATTTCACGGTAACCGCAACAACTTAGTAATGGCTGTCAGTGAGCAGTACATAGACAACATTTTCAGGCATTGATCAATTTAAAAAAACTGGTGGGTTGGAGCTCTGTTCAGTAATATGATTCGCTCTCATTTCGATGATCAGATGTCTTTGACATCCTTACTGAAGAAATCTTTAACAACTCTTGAGTAGCTTTGCTAAATGGAATCATTATTGAAATTGAAGTCAGTGCCTAGTAATTTGGGTTGAAAACCCTTGACATGGCCGTTTGATTCGGTCTACAACCGTTCTACCTGGAGTAATTCATTTCAACGAAACCTGGGTAATAATTCCAGTCAAGTTGTCTCTTAGTTGAGCACAAGTGGACACCATTTCCGCAGTTATCTATCATTCAGTATTGTCTTGAACTCCTTTCCCAGTGATTTACTTCTAGCCAGGTGATTACTTGTCCGGATAGGACCACGAATATAGTTTTTGTAACATTCCAGTGTGGTCAAGTTTCCAGATCACTAGAATAAGATGTCAGTTAACGCGGTGAACCGGAAAAACAATGGCGGTCAGGTTGTACCGATGGAAATTTTCGAGCTAACAATCTATGTGCCTAGGCAGTAGGTAAGAAAGCACAGACATGGTCACAAAGTCAAAACGCACAGTGAAAAATCGCCCAATTGGGACCAGTGGTCAATGGTAAACTAAATGGTTTCAGTCAGAATATTTACACAGAAAACATCATGAGGTATGAGCGAATGACAGGATAAGTCATGAGTCAAAACCATCGATACTAGTCAAGTGCTATCTGCAATTTTGTTGGAGTTGAGAGTCCACGATTTCACCTTCAAATAACCACAAATCTATCACCAGTGGTTAAACTCAAGGACACATTTCGCTGGTCAGCAGCCAGATGGAAAGGTAACTTCCTGTCTGAAAAAGAACCCTGGAACATAGATATTAGAATTTAGTAAGATAGTCCACAAGTTAACACTTAACGATGGCTACTGTTATTCAAGGTAACTGATACTGCATAATAATCAACAACGACAACTTGATTAGTTTACTTATAAAGTTTCAATTGTCCATAAATAGACTGCTGTTTAATCCTGCTCATGCCATGTCGGCGCCACCGTAATCAGGTCCTCACATGGAACATTCACTCAGCGATTTTGAGTACCGAACATGACGCAATGCAATGACAAGGGATCGTTGATAAATATGAGGTAGCTTTTGCTCCGGACCTTGACAAGAAAGCGTACTGTTGACGGGTTCTAAAGTGAGTGACAATCCAGCATAATGTCTTTTCAGTGCGTGAGTGAAGAATCCATGAAAGTGAGATAGCTACAATGAGTCGTGAGTAGCGCTGGATTCCTATTGGCATTATAGTATTTCCAAGAAAACAAATTTATCTCTTCTCAGCTTCAGAAAGCACATCCCGACAGAATCGAACGTTCACACCTGATTAAGTATCACGCCGGTCTGCCTTTGACTATTTGAAAGTCTACGATAAGATGCGGACTTCTTTAAATTGAGTAGTTTCTCGGTTTTTCGGTGCGTTTGACAGTTGCTTGGAAAAATTCCACCGCACACTCTCCAGTAAGACAGGTGAAACGGGGCAACTAATCTAGTTAAGTACCTTATGAAGACCAAGCGCTAAGTATCACATAAAGGAACTGTGTCTGACGAAGCTAGTACTGCAACGGGCCATGGGTTTTCTACTATGTTATCTTCGAACAGCTACATGAGCTCACCAAAGGTGAAACGTGACCTAGCCGACAGCCTGTCATCAACCAACCAGATGACATTCCATATCATCTACATATATATACACATATATTTGAAGTATTCAAAAAAGGCACATACTGTGTAGTGAGCAATCTATTGTGACGCTTCAAGTATATATGTATATGTATGCCTTACCTAACTTGCCAAGATGAATACAAAGAAAATTTTTTCCATTTCAAACAGTTATGAAGTGGAGGGCAATCAGCTGACCAGAGGGAGCCTCGGAGTTACCAATCGAGCAAAGGGGCAATCCATATTTGTGCGCCCGAGAAAAAATGGCACACACCCTACGGTTACCATGCCTCTGGCCAATTAATTAACAGTTCCGGAGTTCCTTATGGTAACATCTCCTCCCCAATTCAAAACCGTTTTGGTTTAAGTATGTAGTAAATAAGTTGACCTTTGTTGCCATGAGAACCCTGACGGTATAATGTATTATGCAATTGATACGATGTGAAATATCTCAGAAGCGACTGTTCACCAAGCCGCCATAGTTGCCCAGTCCTGGAGAAGTTCAGCTACTAGAATGCGAAGTGTCATTGTAGGCCAGAGTCGCAGTTCGATTTCTAAAAGCACTAGTATGATGAACACCTTTTCAGAACCGCCAAACATCTATCCGTAAAAAGGCTGGCTACACATGACTGAAAATAATGGGGTTAGGTAATTCCATCAGTCCGCTTGGCCGTGATAGCACGTTAACAAATCAATAATCTCGGTAAATTCTTTCTCGTGAGACATTCTATTTTTGTGCAGACAAGATAGCGGTCATGTTTTCTGTTCGAAGCTGATCACGATGAATGTCACGTGTACAACTTTGAATCTAAAAGGAATCACGTTCACCCATTAGAAGTTACACTCAGCTGATTGTTCTCTTGTGGTTAAGCCACCAGCATTGCGTGCACAAAAATTATTCTAACTCCAGTAAGGGGCGAGGTCAACAAAGAAGCCGAATGTTTTGCAGTGTTTGTTCTTAGTCAGTCGAATACTACGGGCCAAACGACCAAAAAGCAGCGAAGCGAAAAGATCGAGTGATTATTTCTGGTTTAAACGTGATAACAGGATACAAATTACAAGCATGTTGGGACGAAATGAAATGTCTCATAATCTCTCATAAAATGTTAACAGTATAACTTCTTTTCGATGAGGTTCAGTTCCAGGGCCAGCGGCCATATGCGTTGCGATGTTTGATTTCTTGATTGCTAAAGAACTTGATTACATTAATCAGTACAGTTAGCGTGGTTGCAGTGATCAAGATGGATTGATCATGTGATGTGAAAGAATCCTTGGTGGTGAGCGGTGATTTCTTTATGGAGCAGAAAATAAAATGAAATAATTGCCTAGAATCTGTTTCACAGGAAGTAAAAAATGTTCTGATTACTGAGCAAACAGTAACAGTACGAAATACGAACAGCATTATTTTTTAATCTACTTTATGACATAAGCACATTGAACCCATGGATACACAAATACACTCGTGTACCACCAGGGTCTAGTTAAAACTTGCATTAAAACCTGATAAAGCTTAGTGTTCAGAGTGACTGATAATGGACCACACTGTTACTGATTTAAGCCACGGTCATCCTGTAAGCACTCGATAGCTACGTTCAGTCAGTTAGACAGTATCCAGCCCACTGATGACCTGGTATGCCACATAGAAGTGAAGAAAGTATGATATAAAATTTGTTTGTTTAGCAGTTATCGTATAACTCCAGCTCAGTTTACCAGGAGCTAACTGGTAATTTGCAGACTGCGCTGCCAACTGGGTGAGTTGATAGCTTTGTATGAACATTCATACCTACCACAGATCCGGAAGTAGAATGACTGGCGCAATAACTAACAAGAATACAACAACGAAATAGAGCTCCATACGGAACGAGTTATTTAGTTCAAGCGGAACTGGACCTCATCAGTTTCATCCACAATGCAGTTGAATGATTATCGAAAGCCTTCACGTCTGGGACTCTACATTCAGTGTGCAGATTCGTGGCTGATATTTACACTAAAAAACAACACAAACCAAATAGCCAACAAAAATGGCTTACTGGACCCAGCGTGATATTCTGCAGAAATTTATAAAGAAAACAGAAGACACAAAACCCATTACACTTTCGAATAAATCATATACCAACAATAATAGTTGATAGAAATGGTTGAGGGCCACATTAGCGGGTAAAATGTTGGTACATTGTAAATTTAAAAAGGATCTGGAAATTCACAGACGGTTCACTTGACATTTTGATCTACTAAGCTGTATCCGTGGCACATCAAATTAATGAAAAAATGTTCAAAACTTCTATTCGCGATTTCACCGTCCAAATTTTGAAAATGCTGAATACTTTAAACCAGCTGATGGATGAAAACCTATGCATGTAAACCATATATAGCATTTGATAAACGAAGGGTATTCAATCGACTAAAACGTTTGTCATCAGAAGAATAAGACGCATCCTGGAATTCTCTGAGCTCGTTTGAGGCGCGCAGTCACACTCGCATACACTAACGCAGCTAAATGACAGTAGCTTCCTGATAATATACCCCTGAATAACTCGCTTTAAATGAAGTAAGTGAACGTCCGGCTGTGTCGTACGCCCACTGCAACCCTGAAGAATTGTGTGCTGATGAATGTATACCACGCGGATGCACGCGGGTGTTACAAGTGGGGGCACTTTTTGAACCCGAGTTCCAGGACTGACAGCACACGTACTTCAATACATGGAGCTACTTCGGTTAGCTAACCAAATAGCAAACTAAGCTCAACTGATTCAGTAAATGCTTGACGAAATTGACGGCACATGCCTTATATAAAACAGGATGGACCCACTCGCATAATATATGAAAAATGTATTGGATAACTGGCAATGGAAGTCGGAAACGGAGTGCATCAGAACCCCGAGTAGTAACCGTTTAAAGTCAGGTCTAACTACTATATCAGATTAACCTGACGAAATTCGGTGGTTTAATGTTCAAACTAGAAAGCGCTTCGCCATCTCAGTGTATACTTTACCTGGTTGGACTTACTCCGCAAACATTTTGGGGGCGACATATTTCACTGTCAAATGGTGTACAAACCCCGGGGTGCGTTATGTGATCCGTACGCTCGGGCTCAGCACCCTCTTTCCAGATACACCGAGGATCACCCAATTCTTCACCGTTTGTAAATCCATCCCCATCGCTGTCCAGTGGACAGAGTTTATTCCACGCCTTCAAAGGCAAGAACACGCAGAAGTCGAGGTGTTTAACTTCCAGTCTTGACATTTAAATTAAGAAATTTGTGAGGGGTTTTAAAACGATGCTGCGTTGGAGGTATGAGTAGAAGAACAGAATACAGTTAAAAGGTGACGGTTTACTCAAAATGTTATTCCACATATCCCAACATTTCTGTTAAATGCCTTAATGCCGGTGACTAAACCTAATCAACTTCTTGGTGCTCAGAGTTGTGCCAACTTAATAATTTCGAATTATCACCCATTAAACTACATGAAGAAACTGAGATATTGTGATCATCAACGTTGTCCAATGAGTTAATTTCATAGAAAATCTATAAGGCCATGTTGATTCAAATGGATGCAAAGTAAAGTAAATTTATTGTATAAGGCGTGGAAAGCTCCTATGATGCAGACGGTGTGATTCTTCTAGAATTCTGAAACCAGGAAAACGAGACAGTGTGTGATCATCAAGAACTGGATTGAAAATGAATAGACTAGACATCTAGCAGAATGCATGAAAAATTGTCCGAACCCTAGACGACCAAATGAACGCTTGTGAATTGGCTGTCGGACTGGCGGTTTGTGAGTGGTGAATTGAGTTCCTGCAATAGAAAGTGCCGTAGATGTAATGATGGGAAGTGGTCGGAAAGCGTGATAAGCTAAGTGTACTCCCATTTAATTATCAATATCCTAACTTCATTTAGGAATTAACTGGAAGTACTAACGGTTTGAACAGTAGCATTTCAGATTAGTTCATCTGGTCTAACAGTTTCACAGGCGACTGCGTTGAACTAATTGGTCAGTCAGTCGTTTACTGATGAGTAGTCGGGGATTTGGTTTATTTTCAAGTTGAACATCATTCACAATTGATCGGAGCCTTCGCAGCTTCCGCCGGAGTTCAAATATGGGTCGTGGCAAGGATATGCACTACTGATGAGCTCCAATGAAAGCGAAACTCCAGTCTGGTGCTTCTTTTCGAAAGAGGCTGGCTGGAAAGTTTATCTGAATGCGAAGGCTGCGATTAAATATGAATGTTGTTCAACTTGAAAATTAGTCTTTTTCGATTCGTCTAACTTTTACTGCATATCCGTCCCCGATGGTGAGAAGAAAGGAATGTTGACAGTAATGCATGACGGATAACATTATTTTTCATTGAGTGACTAGTCAAGTGCTCTAGAATAGGAAACTAAAACAATCCAAGTTGAAATTATTTCAGTATATGTTGCACTGCTCCAATGCAATAAAACAGTGAGAAGCCGCAATTCACATTGTTAAGCTGGCCGCAATCTCATCAAATTTATCCATCGGAGGATAGACGGGCAATCAAGAATGTGCCAACTGTGAACCTCAGTAATTAAACTGTGATATTATCAAGAAAGTTATCCGATAGTGGAAGGAACCACTCACATGGGAGACATATAAATGTGTTGGAAGAATAAACACAAAAGAAACAGCATGCGAGCCGCATCCACTAAAGTCTGTTAGTTGTCTGTGCTCATGCCAATCGTTTATGGTTCCGAGAATAAGTTTCCAGTGTGTAATCCGTCCAGCAGTAATGGTTTAAATAGGGCAGTTCAGTCGAACAAATTTCACTCAAGAAAAACAGATGAGGTGATATCTGTTGGGGGCAGGATAAATAATTCATTCAGAATTAAAAACCTGTCATTAGATTGGACTGTAAATAAATCTGATTATTTCTAAACTTCTTTTAATTTACGTTATCTTGTGTTGAATTTTCGGTAAAGGTGAACGTGAGTCGAGAAACTGGTTCACAGGCAAAATGTGCAGCTCTTCAATGATACAAACTGCAAAAATGTGCTTCGTGAACCAACTTCCTCAACATAGCGTGCATCCCTACCACATTAATCTCATTTTCATGACAGATCGGTTTTTTCGTAATTGCCTGTTTATTCAAATCGGTCAGTGAAAATGCACTTCAGACCACTACCAAGCGTTTAGCGTCGAAAGTATTGCATCGCCACGCTACCAGTCGTTCGAGGTTGACTATGTTCATTTTTGAACCATCCAGTGTCTAAAAATCTGGTCCAGGAGAGATTACTTTTAGCTAACTGTGGACACTGTGGAAGACGGTGCCCGTTAAATAACAACCTCCATCTTTCTGTGGTTTCTGTCAAAACGTGTCACTTAAATGATGCGTCCACTTCCGAATCACCATGTTCTTGGACGGGTGCGGCTAGATAGCCTTAAGCTCGGCATTTTTACATGAAGTGTTGCTAGTAAGCAACTTACGGACGCGCCTATAAATCCTCCTAGTAGCCAAGCAGCTTCCTTACAATTAAGCATATAACATAGCAAAAGCTTAGCTGCTTCTAACAAAGATACCAAAAGACCCAGATTGCGTTAGATTAACTCCCGTAACCCTTCTTAAACTCTGAGTGCCATATGCATGCACCTTCTTCACAAGAAGTACACGTGTGTCACTGTTTGCAGGAAAGTGAAGACATTGTCACAGAGAAGTAAACAAAATAAGGGATGTTCAGAGCAAGTTGTTTTGCTCATCGAAACCCCTTATTCTGATAATGTTATTCTCATTTAGAGTCCAAAATTTCAACACGGATCGCCCGCAAAAACTAAACGACTGACTGACGTGCTTACCTGACAGTACCTCAAGACAGCTAGAGAGAGAGAGCATACCCAAACTTGGCAAGAGCTCTACCAGCTGACCTACGGAGTCACGCCGGGAGTTAGAAAATTTCAAATCTGAACTCCGTTTTTCTACTGTCTCTTTGTCCTTCGTGGAATCCACCAAATGACTCAGCAGATTAATTATTCAAGCAAGACTTCTTAATTAGTTCACGCTGGAGCTTGCCAACAACAATGATATGCTTTGAAACTGTATTACTGATAACACTAACGGAAACAGCATGTCCAAACGCAGCCAATGCTCTAACGTGACAGCCGATCCTCTGGACCGTTTGGTGGGTTTAATATGAAACAGTGGGAAGAGTGGGCAACAGTCCAAATGAGAAATTTTCGTGTTGCCTCGTAGCCCAGCTGTTGAAATTTTTCTCTAGTCTGAGCGCATAGTTGTCAACTTGCCCTCCTAACGCAGTGTTCACTGCAACTATATAGAACTTATGGGTTGTATGGGATGCGGAAATTCGATTCAGCCCCTCTTCCTATTAGACACTGAAGGTAAAGTTATGCGCACGCAACTGGGGTTCTCGGTAAGCTCAGCGAATACTAACGTTTATATGTTACTTCAGTTGCCTGACAAACAGCTTGCCCATACATAGGGTTCCAGTCGAGCAAATGGTCCACTGTCAACGGAACAGTTATTCATAGCGAGTAAATTCTGCTTCGAAGGTCATTCATGAAGATGTCCAAATTCTCATGGCCTGTCTGTACTCGGTGATATCACTGTTCAACATAAACAAGCCACGTTTTTACACACTGCAACCTCCTCCCCTCTCTCCTTCCAATTCATTCCGGACACTAGCCCACTTTCACTTCACATGTGTAGCGACTATAATAAATGATATTTTGATAGTCGCATTCATCTGTACATTTTCTATGATTTTGATTTTGTACCAACTTTTGTTTTAGTCAAGCTACACAATTTGTAACATCCGTCCCGGGGCTATCACACAACTCGCTCCGTGCCTCGCTAGCTTGACGTGCCTCTCTGTACTCTCTATTTTCCAGGGTCGGTAATAATATACGAAGTCAACGCGCTGAGACTTGGCTTTTCACTGTCGATCGATTGTCGATAGTGCTAACTGACAGGGTTGTATTTTGTTGGATCAGTTCCAACAATTGGTGAGCCCGAAAATTTCGAACGTTCCGCTACAGTCGTCTCTTGCGTCTTGGTGAGTTCGTTCCTTTGCGTACTTGCATGTATACTGTCTTTATTGACGTACACGTAATCAGTTGTTTTTCTCTGTTCGTGTATACGTCCGGCATGTAAGCATTTATATATTTCCTCAATTCAGCTTAATTAGTTGTTATTGATATCTGAACCGCGTAAGCACTGCCCTCTGTCCGAAGTACTACCTAAGCACGTTGACAGCCTCCGCTTCGGCACTAATGTTCTAGCGGTCCCTCAGTTCCTTGAAAATGACTCTCTCTGGTTTGATTACTTACAAGCAGAATTTTTCAACAACGGAATTTCGTCTGATCAAACAGGGTTCTGCCAGTGGTTAGGTTTCCGAGCGAAGTTACCTCACAACTTCACGATGTTATAGTGAACCAACCGTATAGCTCAAGTACGAGACCTTTTATAAAAAAAGGAGCAGTTGTTAACCGAAAAGACCCGAGTACAGAAAATTTTCCACGACCTCAAGCTAGTTGACAAACGCCCTACAACGCCGCTAGCGCAAACGCAACAAATCATCGGCAACTCTCACACAGACGTAGCCCTCCGTTGCACGTTCACAAACTCTTGCCGAGACAGCAAACATGGCTGATCAAGTAATGGAGCCTTTTCAGCAACTAGATTGCTTGAATGTACCGCAATCTACTAAACGTTCTAAAGTAGGCGCATGTGGGTCCCGACAAGGTGGTCTATCAGACATTGAGGCTCTAGGAGCAGAAATCGCTGCTTCGCGACGCGGCTTGAACTTTCTTCAAGCCGTTCTCTATGTCTTTGACCTAGTATATCATCCAGGCACCATATACCGCAGTCAAAAGCTGACTGCAGCCAAACGGTGCACAAACCCTGCATCTACGCCTCATCAAGGCGACGCACACCCAGCATCTGACCTAGTTTGATATTCACGGGTCAACCAATCTGGCAGCTCTGGTTTCATTGGCCATCTATCGGACATCTTTCCAACGGTGTAGCTCTTACAGTCGTAAGCAGCACGGTAAACACCTCGGATTAAACGTCCTCACGGCTCGAACCACTAACGCTTGCCACAACACCATTTCTCGGTAGGTTATTCCCGCACGAGATCAGGAATTCTCAACATTCAGGACCGACCCAGAGAACACCTCTGTCGCTCATTCACGCGAGTGCAGTTTCGGCCATGGCACATTTCAGCCGGCATCGGACCCTGCAACGTCGTAAGCACTACCTAACGCAGGTACTGCAAGGGGAACACGACTAGCATTAATGTCCTCACTGCACGGTCACTCCTGATTGTTTGTCCAGCGCTAATTTGTTTCCGCAACACCGTGTCAAAAGCTTTGTTAAGCCATATGAGATTGTTTGCGCACTTTTGCAAGGAATAATCCACCTTTTCTGTGCAGACCATGGATATCTCTAGGCCAACAGCATTTCACGCTGAGCGGTTGCACGGATAACACTAACAGCGCCAAACCTACGCTATCTGTTTCATTTCAGTCCACCTGGCATCCACTCGCACGACCTGCCTAAGGATACCTGTCAGTTTAAACACCACGTACTATTCCTTAGCATGGTTCTGGACCAGGTCTATTCGCCTACTAATCTTTTTCTTTTTTGAGTCTATCAACTGTAGACAGGATAACAAAGAAGAAGGGAACCAAAGGCAGTGACACTCGAAGTTGTAGTGTCCACGAAACTCCGACTGTGAAATTATTTAGTCCACCGGATACGTTTACACGGTGAGTTATCCTTTTCCGCCTGTCCTGCGGGTACTTCACCTTGTTTTCTCTCTTCCAGACGATTCGGATATGGTGCGTGGAGAGACAACTCCCATAGACCTATCGTACAGCACTGGACAAACCTACCCCCCTTTTCTCTCAAGAGTTTTTAGGGTTGGGCAGCCCGCTGCGATAGACAAGAAACGCACCGAAGACTAAATAACACAAATAATTAAACCATAGCAGCGCAGCAAATGTTTTGGACCGACCCTCCTCCACCCCCGAACTTTGACACTCCCTATCACGTGCAATCATTCTTTGCGTGTATCACCTTGTAACTGTGATCATTCTAAAAAAACGTGATATGTGATTTTCCCTCCCTCGCTGCAATAACGAAGGCCTGTGTAATACTTACTAGCCTTCTGGGGGAGAGCTATGTAGCGACTATAATAAATGATATTTTGATAGTCGCATTCATCTGTACATTTTCTATGATTTTGATTTTGTACCTACTTTTGTTTTAGTCAAGCTACACATTTTGTAACATCCGTCCCGGGGCTAACACACAACTCGCTCCGTGCCTCGCTAGCTTGACGCGCCTCTCTGTACTCTCTATTTTCCAGGGTCGGTAATAATATACGAAGTCAACGCGCTGAGACTTGGCTTTTCACTGTCGATCGATTGTCGATAGTGCTAACTGACAGGGTTGTATTTTGTTGGATCAGTTCCAACACATGTGTGGCATTCATCCACCTCTTATGCATCTGCTAAACATTACACTTGCTCCACGTGATTTATTCCATGAGTCCCCCATTTTTTATCTTCACCCAGCTCATTTGGACAGAGAGACAACAAACATTGCAAAATGCAACTAGTTTGATTATTCTAATCTTTCTATTGTATAGAACGTTATTTCAGCCTCCAGCATGGAAACAAAACACCGCATGGACAAAAAAGCTTCATAGGAGTACACAATAAAGTCGCGGTAAAGTCAACGAGACTGAATTCTTTGGCATCTTCTGCCAACAGGTTACCGATGTATGGTGCGTCATTAACACCCTTTTAGTGGATGTGAAAGCCTCAATTTTGTAGCTATGTACTGACTTGGTAAACATAGTGAAAAGAACAACCACAAGATTAGGTGTCTCACAAATGAAACTGTTTACCCGGCCTTTTCATGTAAGCATGTGAGTTTTATTTGTCTCTTCATTGTCCTATCACCGTGTGTTAAATATTTATAAATAATACCTTTTATGTGGTCCAACGGCTAGAACAAATTGCGTGGTTGCATCAAAATGTTAATTTTTTAAATATCCAATTGAGTTACTGTTATAACCATTTTAAAAGACATTTCCTCGGTGCGTTGCTCGTTACTGATAGGAAACTAGTCATCAGCGTAGACTACAAACTTTTAGTTTGCAAACAGTCTCATACTAGCCTACTATTCTACGCGAAATTACGTTACAGACGTAAGATGGACCAACACCCTCATCACTTCCAGCAGCACAACAGTAGTCTACGCAGAAATTTAATTAACAGATAACATTGAGAAGAAGAAGGTGCACTGGTTTGAAGATAAGCGGAAAAAAAGAATGGGACCTGATCCTTGATATCCTTATGCTCAAACTCAAATAACCAGCATCTAGATGCCTATACCTTGCATAAAAACAACCGAGTTGCAAGTGAGAATGAAGCACCATTCGTGAGGGAGACCCCGACTGAGTCTTACTGCCTAGCCTTATGAGTCGAGCTTAGTTCACAAGTGATTGAACCAAACAACAGCGTCACAACATCACACCGGTTACCACGGTTAGCCATCGGATCTCGTAGTGCTTATAACCAGAGGTCAGGTGAGACACGAGGACATCAGCCCAAGATTTGAAAACAGGCAACCTTCAATAATGTGTTAACAACTGCCTTTACTTCTGCTGACCGCTTCCTACCTCACACCAGTGAACCAGAAACTTGGTTAAGAATACATGGGATGGCAAACGATGGGTTGGCACTTTGCTGCATATTCCAACAAGTGGCACCGGTAAAACATATTTAGTAAACATTCCTTTTTCAACTGGTTGAACATTCGGTAAACATCCCACTAAGTAATATCAATGGTTACACTAGTCAGAATCTCAGACCAGGAGCTTTACAGTTCATGCTTACAGGTACAACGCAGAAAACTACTGGTGATTGCCTTCTCGCCCAATTGGTGGGGTGTAACATTAATCGTAAAATAAGGAGTTGTGTCGATCAATCTCACTCACCACGTTTAATCCGACCAATTCTGTGTTATCACAGAGTGTGGTATACAATATTTTGGATACCTACCTCTTTCCCACCGATTTTTTGTCAATTTTCTTTATATACTATGTCCACAAGAACTGCTAGTTGCTCTGCTGCAAACAAACCACAACTATGTTCATTTGGCCTTACAGTTTAGGTCTTTCTCAACTACTATCTATGACCGTCTTACCATACGGTCTCTGGTTGTCGTAAGGACCATGTTTCCGCTAACGAATTCACCATCACCGCAATGTTTTGTCACATTAAAAATTTTCGTTGTTGTCAGTGTCACCAGTGACACACTGACTTCAAATCAAGGAGATCGTTTCGTCGGTAAATTTTTGAAAAATCCGTCATTTACTCACACCCTCCTGAAAGGCTCATTTTTTCAGCTATCTGGTGCGTTCGTTGTTTGCATTTAGTGCAAGACAATGAAGCTGTGTGAAGTAAGACGCTCAGCAATTTGGTAGTAATCGACCGCAGCTAATAAGCTTAGTGCAGAGGGTCTGCCGTAATTCCATAAAAACGGTTGTTGATGGACGACTGCATCGAACTTACGATCGGCGCTTACCGCGTGTATGTGCTGGTGACGGATGCTTAGAAAGAAAATAGTCTCAGCGATGAAGCGCCTGGTAGTTACATAACAGTGTACAGTGTATCACTGCCTCCATTGCTGCAGCTCTTCTCCGTATTATGATGGAAAGACTGAAGACAAGTACAGTCGCTGCACAAATTACCTATTCTGGTGCACATAACACGTTATTTAAATGCACACAACCGAAAGCATTTTAAATAAGTATGGTCTGCCATACACCTTAGTTTCCTCACGTAACCAGAACAAGTACATGACATGAAGAAATACGCAACCACTCCTGACAGTGTGTCCAATGATCACTGTAAAGGGTTCTTACATTGCACACGAAATAAATGGTCCATTCAACATGAGTCTGCACAATATAGTGAGGACCTAAACCCGGAAAGTTTGCGATAACATGATGGCATTCTCATTTCTCCAGGAAAAGAAACTGACAGACGAAACGGACGCTTCCGACTTGGATGTTAGTTAGCGGTTCGTATTTTGTGTGTGTATTAAAAGTCAATTTCAATAAATGATACGTCTTTCAATTGTACACATTGCTTAAGCAATGTGTTGCACAGCGGCAACGTAGGACAACCTCAGTATGCTACGTTTTACGTCCTCTCAGATGACATCCTCCAAACCCGTCACACCACTGCCGTCCCTACCCACACCGGTTGTCCCTTGCGTTTTCACCCTCAGGACGATGTCTCCCGTTGTGCGTTGTACTGAAATGTCTCCATCTGCGACATCCTCACAGATGGGACAGTTTTCAACCCCAATGTCTCCCACCCAATCGTCCGCTCCCTCACTGTCTTTATCACCGCCATTCCCACGGGTTATCTCTTCACTGTCTGCCTCCAGCTCGTCCGTGGGTACAACAGCTGTCCCTGTTCCAAAGGAAGTTTTGAACACGCTGTTGAGGCTACAGACCAACATGAGTGTGACCCTAAATCATGTTGTGAAAGAGTTGGCGTTCATAAAAGAACGTCAAGACAGCTGTCGAATGATTGCAGGTTCCCCCGGTGGACAAGATGAGCGTGACATACGTGCTCACTTGTTTCCCGTCCAGACTGTTTCACGGTACAAGGAACTGGAGTCTGACTTGTAAAACCAGCTATGCAGGAAGGTTGTGGTAGGTTAATTTGAACTGCAGTAACTGTTCTAGATGGAATACTTGCATGGGGTGAGTGCCTCCTCCGCACGGCAACTTGTTTGTCGGTGCATGAGGAAAGCCATAGGCACCGAACTGGCGTTGCACATGACTTATTCGGGTGAAAAGTGGAAGATAGCGTTCAAGGATTCCACGTTGCGACACGCTATCTTCAAGGAACTGGAGTCTGACTTGAAAAACCAGCAATACAGGACGGTTGTGGTAGGTTGAGTTGAACTGTAGTAACTGTTTTAGATGGATTACTTGCATGGGTTGAGTGCCCCCTCCGCGCGGCAACTTGTTCGTCGTTGCTTGAGGGAAGCCATAGGCACCGAATTGGCGTTGCACATGACCTATGCGGGTGGAGAAGGGAAGACAGCGTTCAAGGATTCCACGTTGCAACACGCTATCGAAGGTGAGTGTAAACGTTACAGAAGTCTCAAATGAGCGCAGAAGTGCTATTGTCGAAGCCTCTCTATTCAGAAACCAAGAGAGAAGACGTGAGCAAGTGGATGAAGATTTGGTTTTACAACGCCCGAGACAGAGGTGGAGTAGGAGGAGCAAGAGGAGAGCAAAAGCAGGTAAAGCAAACGTTACCACGTACCACGTTGATATATATATATGTATGTACATGAATGATATTGTGTTACATGATATTGTAAATATATGTATATAGCCTACACAGCCCTAGCTGGTGCATGATATATATATACATATGTATATACCATATGTACGTATATATACTATATATATTTATATACAAGATGGCGCTTACGTGTGCGCAACATAGCTTAACGATGACTGTGAACCCCATAGATCGATGAATGATGTAGTTTTACATGTTATTCTATGCATATATATACGTATGTATAGAATAACAGCTATAACTGAAACCCAACTGCATTTGGCACATTATATATATAGCATTCATCGTTGTAAGGTGTGCTTGGTCGAAATTTTGAACCTAATGTGATCATTTTTCACGGTATTCTCGGAGTTCTCTTTTTGTGTCTACATGTGTGGCAATCGTCAATGTTTATCACCTTTCTGATGTAGTTTATTGACATCTATTTCTCTTCTCTTTATAGAACGGTGAAATACCGGATGACCCGCAAGTTACCCATCCCTCACCCTTTTTGTAATCCTCATTTGTCATTAAACTTTTCGTATTGCTGTCCCAGATTTCTGCTCTCACTTTGGGCGTGCTCCATATCCCGCTGTTCGGGCAACATACGACGTTGCATTTGGTGTTGATTTATTTTGCTGTAGGACCGTTTCCATATGTAATGCGTTCTGCAACGGCGTTGAGACCTATGGTTTACAGCTAATTACATCCATTTATGTCGTTTTAGGGATATTTTACGGCGAATCGGGATAATTTACGTCGATTTAGGGATATTTTACGGCGATTCGGGATAATTTACGTCGATTTAGGGATATTTTACGGCTCGCTACAGTGGACAAAATGGACCAATGGGATTAATTTTGCGCTACACATTTAGGGTAATTTAGGGTTCTGTGTCAAAAACGTAATTCATCCCTAACGCACGCTCGCATTGGTCAATGTAGAGCATATTGGGTTTTTGCCTAATTTATACCTAATTGTGCTAGCAGGGTTTCACATTGACGGCATTTGGAGTAAGGTCATGTTTAAACGATTGGTTAGGTTTTAGAGCTGCAGGAAAGATGGGAAAAATGCAAATTAGAGGAGGGTGCGCACGGGGTTAATAATCAGCGGAAATATTAGTGAGAATAGCGGGTTTCAGCGTGCATCTTACTGGGTTGTTTTCGGTACGCACAACCTCCTTGTGCGATCGATCAGTTTAAGAAAACTCACTGGAAAACCGGTTAGTTGCAAACACGACGCCTTCTACACTGAAATAACATCCATTTGACCGCCTGACGAAGAAAGTGGAAATACTAGTAGAAAAAGGATTTGTATTCATAGGGGTGTCCTGAGGTTTGGGAAGCTTCAAAAATGTTAGAAAGTAGACAGCAAAGTTGGTTCCAGTAAAATCGCTGTATCTAAAAGGCTGAAGAAAAGTTACCCGTCAACTTCCCACTTTGTTGGTCGTTGTCTGCGCACGGCCCGCGAGGGTCCCTGGTGCGGCCGCACCATTTTGCTACTTAGGTCTTTATAAGAGTACATACCGCTGTAACATGTGTTATCTAGTTCGAAGCAGAGGGAATGTAAATAATCTAGCACAGCTTTTCAAATAATGAGTCAACCAAAAACATATTGTCATACCCTGTGTTTGGCGAAATCCAAACCAAAGTTGTTCCGCCTCCCTCCACCCGACATGTCAACGTGACCCACTCCGCTGATTATTTCCCCCGGTTTGCATGGATGTTCGACCTTGTTCCCGTTAGGGATTTTTCGACGGTAATTCTCGTAGCAATAGATCTGGTGATGCAAGAAAGCGAAAACGAGTAACGTAACAAAGTATTTCATATTAGTGCGTATTCCAAATGAAGGCTACACATGAGAATAGCAAGGTCATATGAAATGGTCGTTTAAAAAAACAGCACAATTGGAAGGAATCACAGAATTTCCTGCAACTGCTGAAGACTGTCCAGCTTCCTACATATGTGAGTTGCGGGGCCTCACACTGTATTGTATTAAATGGGGAATACTGTTATTCACTTTAAGTCATAAGAAGTCAATGTATTTACGGATTTCAGCGATTGATACACGGGTTCGAGGCAACGACCCAAAATTCCCCGATCCAGTCGGTTATCCTTGCTCAGGGTCAGCGGGCTTCTGTTGATCTGAAAGGCGATCATTGAAAACATGGTATAGCACCGCTCTTGGGGATTACAATGAATACCAAGAACAGAGAAAGATTATTCGCATAATGCAATTTTAGGTAAATGAGAATCAAGCAAAGGTTTAAAACGATCCCTAGAAGCGCTGCTGACGACATCAGAAGGAAGGCTGTTTCAATGGTTAATAACCCTGTAAGAAAAGAACTGCTGCCTAAGAAAGGTCCGAGGACGAAGCTTGAAAAGCTTCCTATTATGTCCTAACCGGCCGTCACCATTCGCTACAGTGAAGAACTGTTCCACAAGACCTACTCTAAAGAAGAAGTGTGTGAGTATCAAATCCCTGCGAAGTCTTCGAAATTCAAGTGGGTAAAGGTCAAGGATTTTAAGTCGAGACTCGTAAGTAACATTACTCAGGCCCGCGACCATCTTGGTGGCCGCGCGCTGGACACGCTCAACAGCTAATATGTCTCTCTGCAGGCCGGTATACACGACCTGATTGGCATACTCGAGGAGCGGTCTTATATAAGTCCCGTAAAGCGTTTGAAAAGCGTTCTTGTCCATGCGGGGGAAAGTGCGCCTAATCATCATAAGAGCGGCAAATCCCTTTTTTGCCGCCATCTCATGGTGATACGTGAAGGACAAGTTAGATGACAACCAGATGCCCAGATCTTTCTTCAGGTCGATTCTCATGATATCTACTGTGCCAGATGCGCTATGAATCATGAAGGCATTGCCAGAATCTCCACCGAGTGACATGTGAGCACATTTATTGTCATTTAGTGGGAGACTCCAATCGTCCGACCAGCGCTTGATCGCGTCAAGATCAATTTGTAGTGCGCTGGGATCAGTGGCATTCCAGATTTTTAGGTCGTCTGCATATAAGAGGACGCTGCTGGAAATGTTGCTTGGAAGGTCGTTGATGTAAATGAGGAATAACAAAGGACCTAGAACTGACCCTTGGGGAACTCCCGCAGAAATGAAAGAGGGAGACGAAAGGTCTGCTCCGGTCTTGACCCTAAACGTTCTATTATCAAGAAAAGAGGCAATCCAGCGAAGAACCTCTCCTTGAATACCGTAGGCTTCCAGTTTGTGTTTCAGGGGGCCGTGTGGGACACGGTCAAAAGCCTTGGCAAAATCAAAGAAGATGGCATCAGAGATGAGGCCATTGTCTTTGGCCTCCGTCAGACTATCCATGAAAATAAGCATGTTTGTTATGCATGACCGATTAGGAAGGAAGCCATGCTGTGTGGAAGAAAAAAGATTATTTGATAAGAAGTGATTGAGTATGGCGCGCTTTAGTAGGCGCTCCATTATTTTGCACGGGATGCTAGTGAGGCTGATTGGCCGATAACTAGCCGGAGAGTGCCGGTCACCCACTTTAAATATGGGTGTGACCATCGCCTCTTTCCATGCGCTAGGGAGGATGCTAGTCTGGAGTGTTTGCTTGAACAGCTTATAAAGGGGTTCAGCCAAACTAACAGCTGCTTCCTTGAGTATTCTGGGATGGATCATGTCGGGACCCATTGCACCGTAAGGATTAACCTTGAGTAAAAGGTCTTCGACATCTAGCACAGAAAACTCAGCGGTCACGAGTGGTTGCCTGAACTTCTGCAACGGTAGTACAGGATGCCAGCTCGGGGATACGACGTTATAGATTGCCGAGAAGTACTCCCTGAATAACTCGGCCACAACTAGGGAGTCAGATGAAGTCTCCCCGTTGGGTAGTCGTAAAGAAAGAGCTGAAGGTTTGTTCTTTCTTAGTCGTCGCATATGCTTGAATAAGAAGTTTTTGTTCCCGCGGGCTCTTATGAGGATCTTCTCTTGTACGAGTTTGGTGTGTTCGCGGATTTCCCGCCTACACCTGTTTCGGACAATGTGGAACGCGCTTAGGTCCTCTGAGTTTCCAGTAAGCTTATGCTTCGCGAATAATTGGGAACGGTTATCGAGAAGACGACGTATCCTGCGTGGAAGGGGTGGCCGATAAGAGAAAATGCACAGTTTGCGCGGTATAAATAAGTCGTCTGCTTTTTGAATTGCGCTGTGAAACGTGTGGTAGTTCTGGTCCACGGAGTCCAAGTCAAGAAGAAGTGAACCTAGGTAGGTTCTCAGGCCGTTAAAATCTGCTTGATTAAAGTTTCGAACGGTGAATCTTTTTGCTGGTTGTTGTAACCAGTAACAGATAAGGTCAAAGGCTAACAGAGAGTGGTCACTGTGTCCAAGTGGCGGCTTGATAATCACTCTGTCTACCAGGTGGCTCTCATTAGTGACAAATAAGTCGAACAGAGAAGGAATCTGACCAAAACGGTACCGCGTCGGGGCGGTGACGTGCTGTGACCACGCCTTCCGACGTATCAGCGTTGATAAGGAAGTCGAGAATCCGCTTTCACAGTCCTGGTGAGAAACCGATGCCCAGTTTATCTTGGGTGCACTAAAATCACCCATAATAAGCAAATGGGTAGAGCGTTGTAGGCCTAGGAAGTTTTCCAGGCTTACCAGAATGGTGTCGTCGTCGGAGACGTCTGATGAAAGAGAATGATACATAACTCCCACTAGGAGTGAGTCTTGGCCACGCAGTGGTAGTCGAAGCCACAGAGCGTCACATTTATCGGAGGACTGGAAGCCACCAATAACCGTGGGTGTCGGGAAACACTGCTGAAGAAAAATCGCACAAACCCCATTCTCCCTCGGGCAGAGTCAGTCCGATGAGTAGTAGGAGATTTCTGTTTCATACAAATTGAACATCATTTGTGATTGATCGTACCAGTGTAATTCTTATATACAGTCCGGCCAGCTCGCTGCGGACAGAAGTGCCATGCTGTAGTTTCGCTCTCGTCGGAGCTCGTCAGTAGTGCATAGTTTTGTGACTACCGGGACTAGAACTCCGATCACCACTGACGAACTCTAACAAGACCGAAAATCATGTCGTGTACTCCTTTTTAAGGGCGACACACTAAAAAGTCTATGGAACTGCCACAGCTGCGATAATTCGCGATTGATATTCACTTTATGTGGGACTAAGATTCCCTTACTGCTCGGCAGTATTTAAAATATCACCCAACAAGTAAATAATTTCCGTGATCTCTACTTAAAAGGAAGTCCTCGTCGAGAAGCCAGTGATTGAAGCCAGTCTGCTCACTTGACAATCAGGCACCCTAAGCATTAATCACAAGCGAATTTTGTTAGGTTTATATATGAGGAGACAGTCGTGCGTAATGTGTGGTCAGTGGAGCAGTGATCAGTGAATTTAGCTATTTAATCGTGGCATACCAAACAGGCCTTCAGTAGCGTGGAGTACTATCACTTGATTAGGTTGCCGCGTCGAACTTCGGTTCACAAGTGCCAGTGTCTTCTCCAGATCACTCGCCCACTGAGCAAGTAGTCAGTTGACTGGCAGTCTGGTGAGTGGGTGAACACCTAGTTACCTTGCGACCCGCATTGTTATGTTCCATTGAACTTTGTGACGTTTTAATCCCCGACGACAGTAGTCCTGTGGCGAAATGCCGGAATCTTTTTTTTCTCCGTATAATAATGCCGGCTAGTCAACCCTTCAGCGTGAAATATACAGGCAGTCGGTTGCAGCAAGCCTAATAAAGACCACAGTTCTTGACAATGACACGTGTCCTTGGAGCGGAATTCATTCATTTGGTGAAAAAGTAGGGAAGAATCCACAAATGTGGAATGAACTGGGTGAGGCGCATCAGTTCAGTGGAAAAAATGGAATAGATATTAGTAAAACTGCTTTGGTCGTGCAACAGTCATACGACAGTCAAGTGTCAGATATCGTACGTAAATCTTTGAGGCAGACAACCTCACTAGTTCATGCTAATTACTTACTCATTCAGTGTCTCCTCTGTTGTTGGTGTCAGTCCACTTAATTTTGAAGAGGGTAGATTAGGTTCCGTGGGGAAAAAGTCGAATTACTGCACGGCAAGTGATTTGCTTCGAGTGGCAATAATGTTCCGCAGACGAGTGCTGTAACTAACTCATCGTTGTAGAAGAAAGTTGTGCGTACCCACCACGCGGCCCCGTTGGCCAGATAATTCTGAGGTGTTTCCGAGGTAGTCGGTACGGGACTTCCGCAAGTTATCCCCTAAGTTCCCTTTAGATAAGTGAGGCTGTCTTCCAAGCAGCAAATTTCCGTGAGGTAGGATTGACTGTAGATGCTCGAAATCTTCTTTTTGCGCAGCGCCGAATGGACTGAAGTCTGAGGGAACTTTCAACAAATTAGGGACATTCACTGCGATGTTATCCTGAAAGGTAGAACTGGAGAAATACTCATGAATAACTATGGAGAAAAGACGCATTACAATGAATAGATCCTTAATTTGTAGGCATAGCCCAGCTTTACCTCCCCTGACCAATAACTTGCAAATGAGCCCGTGTTCAAAATCCTCGGTATTAATTTTTTCCTTATATGTATGGTAGTTGCCTGTTACCTGCCGGGTATCTCAATTGTACGGGAGTTGCTGCGGATACCGTTAGTTAGCTCCTAGTGTTGATCAGTTGGCACAAGTATGGTTAGAGAATTATGGCGCCATGTTAGCCCTTGGTAGGACGTTTCAATAGTAAAGCTACATATAGTAACGTCCCATCAAACCGCTCGGAAGACAGTAGCGGCTACATGATGGTGAGGTGATTCCGCGGCAATGTTTTTGAGAGACTGCACCACGAGAAATGTCCAGCGAGCCCTAGCACCGATTAAGGTTAATATAAACAACTAGGATTTGTCTTGTTTCCTTCAAACCTGTCGGAACTAAGCTGAGGGCAGAGTCAGAGAAATGTGCGTTGTATCACATCAAACAACTGACATCCCGAAAAGCATCACAACCAGGCTACCAGTGAGGAAAGCTGCAGAGCTAATGTTGAAGTGGCTGCTTGTGTACAGTGCCAATTGTTACATGTTTGATAAAGAGTCGGTGACCACGCTTTCTATCGCTACCTACTCCATTTTCGTTGTTGTTTCTTCTTACACTCAAAATCGCCTCGATAGAGACCGCGATTCTGATGTACTGCTGAATCTTAATATTGTTTACCTGTGAAACTTGTTCCTGCGTAGTTTTCCTCCATCACATCCTATTGCTGAGCATATGCTTAATTGTCCTTTGGTTTCATTAGGCGCCTGATCGCTCCGTCCCTGTGGGACTGTTGCATATGACCGTATTTGCGTGAACTGGTAATCTCGGGAATTGTGTATTTGGTGGATCCAGTATCGAGGTTTGTTGCAATTTTCTCCTGTTTAGTTCATGATGGCTTCATTGCATCTCAGTGCCCTGTTATCGAGATACACACGTTTGTAGCCGTCTTCCTTTTCAATTTTGAATGGGTTGCTCAGCGAGCTTGCAATTCGTGGACGCTCGCTGCATTACGCACGCGACTGTCTTATATCTAGCTTGCCGACTGACTTTGCGAGTAGGCTAAGCGCAGCTCGAAGGACCACCAAACGTCCGGGTTTAATACTAAAATACAGGCAAGAAAAAAATGCATACCCCCTACTCAGGAACAACTTCTTTCTCTCAGATATGGCAAACAACTTATCCTGGCTGTTCCAACCAGCCCACTTCCAAGGGTTGAAGAAACCAAGACTACTCAAGGCCGATGTCGCAGGTGAAGTTATGGTCCATGGAGTTTCCTGTATTTGGTGTTCTCAACAGAGTTTTACTCTAGCCCCTGAGCGATGTCATGGTAGTCAAGCGCGCACCGAAACTTCCTTGGTGATGCTTGTCTTACAAACCTCCTATAATTGATATGAAAAAGAAGTGGCTGTGGCACAACAGCTTAGTATACAGGTGGCCACTAAACTATTAGCGTCTGTTCGCAATCGTACCTCTCAGGGGCCAACTGTGGACCCCAACCCCGTATATTAAAGGCAGTAGGACCCAAGCGTAAGTTATGAAGACCTTTTCAGATCATAAGTGCTGGACCAGCACAATACGGCTACAAAAACAGGAATAAATAAATGAATTTAGTGACAGGAGGGAAGAAAGGGCTTTCAAACATTAGATGTCGATTGAACGCAAGGCGGATCCAGCGTTCAGTTGCCGGGTTTTCACCTCACGTGCTTGTGCAACATCAAGCAACGTACATCCTTCCAAAATGCTGCATTTGTTGCATTTACTGTCCGCATGGACACAGAATATCGAATCATTTGCCGAAGATTTGAGCTCACACCGATTTGCGCGTAATCTTCAAAGCGGTTAACAACGAAGAGGTCGTTAAAACTGAATTCAATACGGTACCAATCAAAACAGTGTATAAGTAAATCAAATCTCACCTCGAATATAGATGATCCTCAGAAAGTGAACAGAGAACGTGCCAGTACAACGAACTTGACAGCTTATGGCTGCTCATAAATGGGACATGGTGAAATGTGATCGAGCTCACTCCGACAAATAGTCACTGATCGGGTCAAAGCAAAATGACCGGTGGAGGTCGAAGAAAGGTGGGAATTATAAGTTTCTCATAAAAAAATATAGGGGGAAGTGTCGAATTTTGACATCCGGAATTGTACAGGGCTCAGTCTTAATAGGAGTAAGAGAAACGTCAGTAATGGCCAGTTAAGAAAAAGACGATTAATTCAGTTTGTCTGAGGAAGCTAATGAAAAGCAGGGCCTTCTTTCAACAATAATCAACAAATGCACAGTAGTCTGAAAATGATCCACCGCACTTTAGCAAAATTGGAGCTAAGTAAATGCTGTGAGTCACGAAATTGCGTGGTGTCAACTGAAAATCGCGATCAGTATTGATGGTTGCGGGTTCGCCGAAGGAGACTACTCAGGTTTCCACGAAGACCCATGCGATGTTTTCCGCTCAGACGTCGTTAACAGACGTTCTTTGCGAACAGATTGTGGAGAAGTTGGTGCAAGTCAGCGAATGGATTAGGCCGTTTGAAGGTGGAATTGGACCTACGATGTCCACACGCACATGTTTGCGGCTGATGTCCGGTACAATGAAAGTGCTAAATTGGGTGAGGTCGTCGCGATATAAGTTATTTTGCTGACAAAGCCAACAACACTAAGTTCATTGGCATATATCCGTGCGCATTTTTGAAGGAACAAACCGGTCAGCGACAAGCCTGACGCGGACCATAAGCCACGATGAGAGATAGAATGTAAATGACCGAAAATATTCCACCTCCAATCAGAAGAGACGAAGATCATTGTTTACTGATCGAAATATCACAACGAATTTTGAAGTCACAATGCAGAAGTGGTAGGAGGCGGACACAAACCCAGCTGATCGAGTTAAACATTGTTTTTTGGACAATCGCCATAGGTTCCAAATCGGTGCGAAGATTGTCCTACAGCAGATCATTCCGTGTTGTCGGAACGTCAGAATAATTAGAGGTAAGACGAAGATGATAACTGATAACCCTCAAAAATCGACAGGAGCATCTATTAGACTGGAACAGTGAACAAACCCAAATCGCGTTGGTTTTCTGCGTCAGTGGCGCGATGTACTTTTGTCAATGCACATGACGGGAATATCCGCAGGTGAGGCGGTGAAGATGATCGTGACGCCATAGTTGTTCGGACTGTCAGAGATATATAGTAGCTGGGACATATACCCTTGGGGATTACGGCTGGCGACGAGTGTAACGGACGTAGACGGACGTAAATTCCGGGTCACCTAGAGCCTAACTGATGGGGCGTTGGAATGTCCGGCTGACTTTTTTGGGGCCGAAAGGCATACGGAGACACTCTGAGGGGCCAAAGGGTGTTGTACTCGCAATTTTAACCATGTAGTAGGGAATCATGGGAATTTGCTGATATGCCCCGGCCTAATATGCTCTAGGGATATTCGGGGAAGGCCAGTGGAAAGATTATGAAAGTTCGTGATGGGGCAGCAATACGGAACAGTGGCTCACCAGCCATCTGGTGGCTTCCAGTCGCCTGAAGTCTTCTTGGAACCATGTGCGAAAGTGATGACAACGTACTGTCTGAGAGACAAATGGTGCACTTTTGGTGAGTTTGGCTTTGGCAATTCTCTGCTTTACCCGTGGAAGTCGAGGTGAACACGCAAATCATGGTGATCCTTTGGGTTTAATATTGTGGATAACGTCATGTTTCGGCTCCGTGGTATTTGATATAACCTAGCAAGTCCCAGAAAATCGTTCGAACAGCGCCATATGCTGGTTGACCTTTAGTAAAGCTGTGCAAATTCTAATCGAGTTGATGGTGTTGTCTTCACACTGAGCGCTAAATGTAGTGATACCTCATGTATATTCCCGGCATCCGAGCTCAATAACCAGACTATGCTTTGTAAAGAATTCAACACCGATAGCTGGATGTCATATATCGGCAGTATAAAACTATAACATTATCTGGGATCGACCGTCAAGGGATGCTGGCCGTTGGTCAGGGTTTTGGAAATTTCGCAGTCTGTATGTTGTACTCCATGGGTTTAAGGTCGTATCCAGTTCAACCCGGGATTGCAACGCCGACCTGTGCACTTATACGGATGAGGAGGCAAAGTCTGGTGCAGTTGCCGTGGATCTAAAATAGGCGCCGCGGCTGTCGCTATTACTGACATGTCAAGTAACCTCCTTGATTTTGGCCTTTAGAATACTGACTGGTGTATGCGCACATTTGTCTGCATTTGTGGGCGTGGTCACTAGAACTTCCGCGACAGGGACAAATTTTAAAAGACTGGACCATGAGTGTGGCAGGGGGCGAGTGGAAACAGAGTGTAGGGCGCGAGGAGTATCCGCCTTCTAAAGAGCGGTCGGATAGGTTGCTTACAGTAACTGTTAGCTAGGATGCCCGTAACTTGAGTTAATGAGGCGTTTCATGGTGTTGATCAGAGCGAGAAGAACGGTTACACTTATTTTTACTGGGAGGTTTTATGAAATGCTCGTAAACTTTGCCACCTGTCTTCGCTAACCTTGCCGGTGAGCTGTCTGACGTCCCCATTGATAACATGGCGGAGGAATTGAGCAGGAGGTAGTTGGTTCATACCTGTCTGAAGATGGGGCCACCTACGCTACCATCATCGGTAAAGAATCGCAGGAAGAAGCAGTTGGGGAGAGCACAGTTGCCCAGCTCACCGCCGGAAGGTAATTGTTACAGCTTGGCTTTGCCTTACGCCGTGATGCACTCCACCAATGCCGCCTTGAGGTTATCATATAGCCAATCGTCTCACGTGGGATTGAAAGTATCAGTTGCTCCGGGAACGAGGGTTATGAGCAACCGTGTACCTGCATAGGAAAATATGGAAGCCTGTGAATTAATCTATCATGAAGCCGGCTGTTCGCTCTCTGATTCGCAAGCCCATTTCTCCTCAGCCCTGTGCCAAAGCGAATCGGATGTCATGGTCAGAAAACGGCAAATTTGCAGATTCACTCACAGTTCAACGCAACAAGTGGATGTGTTTAGAAGCTGAACACGCAATAACCCTCGGCAAGACGGCGGACCAGCCGCCAACGGGGACGAATGTCAACGGAAACTTCAGTCTACCTTCAGAATTCAAACAAATATCAGATTAGTTGAGCGGCTTTCCGAACAGCAGTAGTTAAATCACTGTTATCCTGACGAATGTCGTCCACAATGACGGATAGAACGCGAATACGGTAGAAAGCTAATACACTAACCTTGAATTTAGTTAATTGTAGTACACTTAAGTACACAGGGCAATGTAAACAGGTGCGGTGGTACCAGTAACGCAACTCTCGCTTCGTAGGGAGGGCGTCGGAGGTGTTCTCACTACAATTCTCATGTATCCAGGAGAATAGTTTTATCTGAGTGAACCAAACTTGAAGGCTTGAAGTATCATATGTAGTCATGTTGAGATTCATATTTTAAAGAAAACATTGGCGCAAAAATCTTCACCCATACTCAGACACCAGGAGACCTGAGTGTATTAGTGGGCAGAGTGGGGCCAATAATTTGTGTACACACAGTGGGAATATGATGTGGATCTGAACAACATATACAGCTCAGGTATGGAAACGAGGCGTAAACGTGATATAACCAAAAGAAGCTGAATCACAGTAATTCATGAATGTGTGTTGGTTGAGAATACTACCCCAGTGAGTGAAAGTAATTGCAATGAACTCCGATCCACCATGCCGCTCCGTAGGGATTTTAAATCTACGAAAGTGTTGATCCTGAAAATTGATAAACTCGCAAATTCGGTAGAAATGAATGGCCGTTTTCGTAAGTCTCTCACTCTTCAAAGCTCAGCACTCAGACAACATGGAGCGGCGAGATAACACACGGCTCACAATCTTCGGGAAGAAGCATTCTTCAGATCACACGGTTCTAACACCAAGTGTACATGTAAACTTCAAGAGCGTGGGAGACGCAAAAGCAGTGCAAGTCATAAACTACCGGATGCTACATGAAACGACTTAACCCGTTTGTCTTAGTAATGAAACTGTAAGTGTTGTACATAATGTTGCTTTAGGTATTATCTGATTCCTCTAGTTAATCAGGTCCTGCCCGTCAAAGAATATGAAGAAACCAGTACGTTGAACAGCCTTACAATAACGCCCGAAAAATCATATGTATTAGAAACGGTTTATCTGGCCTTGGCGGCGCTCCAGTTGGTGGCCAGTGGCAGTAAAAATTATTCTGTACAAAAGTTTGAACAAAACTGTTAGAACACGAAAACTGGTAGATGCGAGCATTTCGTATTGACTCGTCAGTACCAAATTTGCAATAATATGAAACGGGTTTTTTATATCGAGCAGTTAGGGAGCAGGGTTGATAGTCAATCGGTGGTTTAGGAAAGGTCACTACGTCCAGGGAAGGGTCAAGTTTACGAGCAATTGTTTCTGAACACACAAGGTCGGCTTCAGTCGATTGATTGCGACCGCCTCAGCAAACCGCAAGAATCTTGGATTGGAGTGACGTAATAGGATTCTGAATGCACACATTGGGTCGATAACGTGACCAGTGGTCAGGACGTGTCTTGCGACTGCGGACGCCGGTTGCTTGCGTGTTTCAACAACACTGTCGTTCTTCTGTAATACAGAGCTCTGCACCCACTTAGGCAAATGTTCCTTCACTCTGGAGATCAAGCACCTCTCGGTTCTGCCTATGTAACTTTCTTTGCAGTTACATGTAAATTGGTAGACACAATGTGAGGTGGCACCGACAGGCTGATCTCCTTTGATTGAAGGGACAGGCAGTTTCTGGGTCCGGGCTAATACACAGAGTTCCGCTGCGTTAAATGTTCGTTTAATCGAATTCACTAGTCTTTGGGTTGTCTGATGCATGCTATAATCACCTTTAAAAGGCAATTCTATATAAACCTTCTTTTTTCTAACTGTGGCCACCTGTTCGGAAGGTGGTTTCGGTCTACTATGCCTTTCTATGAACCTTTTTGGATACCCGTTAGATTGTAGTATAGATGTGATCAAGTCTAATTCCTTCGCAAGACTGTCCTGTGTACATATTCGTCTTGCTCGTGTGAATAGTGTATTCACCAGTGCGCGTTTGTGATGGACCGGTGTGAAACTACCGAAGTTCAGGTATTGACCCGACCACGTGGATTTCCTATAGACGGCTCTTTTGATAGAGCCATCCTCCCGGCGACTAATGAGTATGTCTAGAAACGGCAAACAGTTGTCGGTCTCAAATTCACATGTTACTTTCAGGTTGGGATGACAACTATTTAGGCGCTGCACTAGGTTATCTATTGCCTGCTTGGACCGACTGAACGCTAGTGTATCATCGACGTAGCGTTTGTAATATGACAGACCCGCTATGTCTGTGGCTAACTCCCGCTCAATCTTTAACATGAAAAAGTCTGCCAGGATGGGCCCTAATGGACTTCCCATGGCTACCCCGTCTATTTGGCGGTAGCACCGATCAAGAAAACGGAAGCTGATGTTTTCAGTACATAACAATAATGCTTCCCTCAGAATATCATTAGGTAGAGGCAGAGTAATGTGGCTCATTTCAACGAGCTCACCAATAAAATCGATTGTCTCGTGTAACGGGACATTCGTGAATAGTGACTGAACGTCTATGGAACACATCAACTCATTAGCAAGATTGATGTTTTCTAAGTCACTGATCAATTCAAAAGAATCTTTAATAGAATGTGTTTGAAACTTTTGTTTCAATGGAGTTAGGATTTCGACTAACCAACGTGCCAATTTATGGTACGGAGAATTGGTCATTGCCAGGATAGGCCTAAGAGGCATCCCAGATTTGTGTGTTTTAGGGAGGCCGTAGAGCTGAGGTGTCGACGACCCACATGGTTTAAGAGCTTTGTAAGTCCTGTCATCGATTAAGCGCAGCTGTAAGAGGAGTTCGAGATGCCGTGCTATGCGACCTTCTATTTCATTGACGTTGTCTACGGTGTCTATTTGCTGAAACTTCGTTCGGTCCTCTAGTATTGACAACATCTTCTGTACATATGCGTCCCTGTCTAAAATGACTGTCCCAGAGCCTTTGTCTGGCTTAAGTATTACTAGATTTTTTGATTTAAGTTCTTTTAGTGATTGCAGGTGTTGCTTTGTGATAGCACACCGGCCGCTGATTGGGGTCATGATAAACCCGTTAGCTATATCAGTCAGTTTGGTCTTAAGCCAGCCTAGGTTGTCAGCAGTAGTTGGCTGAAGGTCTGATAATTGATCAATTAAGCTCTCAAATTGAGCTTCAATGTAAATACGATTAGGCCTGTATGATGGTATTTTATAATCTAGACCCAAAGCTAAGGCTTCTAATTGCATAGAATTCAATTGTACTGAAGAACAGTTCAATACATACTTACTGGGATCCAGTGGAACTGGTTCTTCAGCAGACTTCTTACGTGACTTCTGCAAACGGTTGATGTAAGTTCTCTTCGTACGATCGGTGATCGTCTTACAGAATTGTGTGAACACAATACGACCGCATAATGATAAGTTTTCTACGATGGAAAGAAGACGACAATGTGTTTGACGCAAATCCACAAGTCGCATTTGCGCAGTTTCGATGTGTGCAGTCGCAATACGCCTGAGGTTATTGTTCGTCACTTTCAGCTTATTCTTTCTCAGTAGCCGCAGGAATTGATAGGGATATCGACCGTCACGTGTGCATTCAGCAAGAAACGATATCTTGACAAGTTCACGAGCTATCTTGCATCTCAAGCTGGCCACACGGCGCAACAACTTGCAAGTTTCAACGGGAATTCGTCGCTTTAAAAATTTGAAACAGTTCATTCCCTTCAGAAGTTTGAACAAAACTGTTAGAACACGAAAACTGGTAGATGCAAGCATTTCGTATTGACTCGTCAGTACCAAATTTGCAATAATATGAAACGGGTTTTTTATATCGAGCAGTTAGGGAGCAGGGTTGATAGTCAATCGGTGGTTTAGGAAAGGTCACTACGTCCAGGGAAGGGTCAAGTTTACAAGCAATTGTTTCTGAAAACACAAGGTCGGCTTCAGTCGTTTGATTTCGACCGCCTCAGCAAACCGCAAGAATCTTGGATTGGAGTGACGTAATAAGACTCTGAATGCACACATTGGGTCGATAACGTGACCAGTGGTCAGGACGTGTCTTGCGACTGCGGACGCCGGTTGCTTGCGTGTTTCAACAACACTGCCGTTCTTCTTTAACACAGTGCTCTGTGTTGGTGGAGACTATACGCGAACCGTTCAAACGTGACGCCTCGTGGTTGACAGAAATGGTTGATCTTCCCTGAGCCTACAAGTGCGCTGAATATGAGAAAATCGTTCACAACGTGGCGACAAATGTTAGCTTCAATCTTTTGCTAGTCCCTCGGTACTTGTGGGGGATAACAGGTTACGCGGCATTTCCTCATCCCTTTATTGTTGTACTTTGTGTCTAGGTCACGGTCACAGTAAGCTGCCAAAAATCACTTACCTATCTCGGTAACTATCGCTGTCCTCCATTTACACATCCTCATCTTTTCCCAAGTCTCCTGAAGATGAGAGGTCACCTGCCTTGTCTGGTGTACCCCACCTGTGACATGGTTTCCTCCCTGCATCACCCTGACAACTCTGTGCACCCTGTGAGCCAGTTATATGTATCCCTACTTTATTGGTCGCCACTGTTTCCCAGTTGCAAAAAATTTACGGTGTGAATCGGAGGGACGCCTTCTGCTTAAAGACTTATTTGTATTATCCCAGAGCATTTTGGTTGGGTCGTGTCTCCACAGGAATGCCAAAATTCGGATACATTTGACGTTTCGAATTCTGATCCATCTGTTCGTACTGCATCCGACCAACTAAACATGTGTTCGGTGATTATGAGAGACGCGTGTACGTATGCGTCTGTGGGGTACACGATTTGTGCTCATTCTTCGACGTATGAGACATGGGAAGTGGTCAAATGGGATTTTCTTTATATTTCACGGTAAACCGCAAAATCAAAGGAGAATTTCGCGCGACGGAATCTGTCACAGTTCATAGCCAAACAGGGAACACTGTCTTACGGATGAAAGAATAAATAAAATCTGACCTTGGCTACTCAACCGCACTGCCTTCTTTAACAGTACACGATACATCCGGCGACATTTCGACAAAAAACGACAAAAAGGATGTGTGTAAACTGCTCGCTCGGTTGCGTCTGATAAACAACACGAGTGGCTACCTCGATAGTGTGTACACGCAAGTCAACACAACTAGTAAGTGCTTCTTCAACGCAGATAGTAGAAACTGTCCAACGCACTTTTTGCCCATAAGTAATGAACAACCAAAATTATTTCGGCGTTACCCTGAGGTTATCAGGACTGATGCCACACATAAAAGTCACGAGGAACGCTGTAGTCTGTTTGTTTTGGTGTAGGTAGATGCTGACGGAGTGGGTTCACCTGTTTGCTCCGGTTGGCTGAAGAGCTATTGCCACGGTACTCCGATAATTCATGATCTTCATTGGACCAGTGAAGACCAGGACAATGGCTATGAACGACGGTGCGGTCGTACTGGAGGCAATTACACGAGAGCTTCCACATGCCCACCAACCTCTGTACCGAATACACATCCTGGGAAAAATGAGTAGTCAGACTACCAGTATGACGGTGGACAAGTGGTTCATACTTGCTGTGCCCACTCGTAACTGGCGGAGGTGTATTGCAACGTTTATTACCGTGCAGAATGCCGATTTTTCGTTCCGTGATAGATACCTGTTGACCAGGCTTATGGATGGACAACAGAATTTGATCAATTGCCACAGTACAAGGGTCTCCACGTTTGGCCAGCAGGACAACAACCACGTGGAAGCGACGCGTCGGTCAATTAGGCGACACAATTTAAACGCCAAAATCCGAATTCTGCAGGTCATCGAGCACTCAGAGGCCACTGTAAACCACACCATCCATGACCGCCAGGCACTTCTCGTCTCCACATGCCATCCACAGCCGCAGATAAATGATTTTGCAGATTATGTCGGCTTGAGTTTTCGACCTCTCCCGACGCCCGTGCGGTTAATGTCGGAGATCTTCACTGACGAGTTCGTTGCTTTCACGACGGTGAGCGCTGCGAGGGACAACACCCACACTTAGAACGTAAATCCGATGAGCCGAAATTCAAATTGTCTGTTTGCAGTGGAGCATCTGCTGCCATACATGCAGTGACTGTATGTACACCGGCCGTTTGGCGATGGAGTGGAATACTCCCCTGTGATCCACGTTAGCCCAGGCAATTCAACAGAATTTGGGAGGTCTTCGCTTTGAACTGCGACGTGCCTAGGAAAAGGCACGTCCCATCACCAGGCGTGGTAGCATTCATAAAGCTATGAAAGATGGCCCAGAGACAACTGACGGCACAGCTTACAAGCAGTTATCAGAAGATCTCCGGGAACTTCTTCGCAGTTGTGGCTGTATTCGACTGTCGTCTCACGCCAATATAGCATGGAAACGCTAGCGAAACTTTGGACATTCCGCAGAGTCTATAAGATGCCCAAACTCTGGAGCCAAACTCACCAGAGCCAACTGCTTCGACCACTGCAGCCGCAGCCCAATCCCCAGTGAACTTCGGAAGCGTTCAGCTGTTTCAATGCTCTCCTGCACCGGAGCGTCGGCAAACTCTTCAACCACAACCGGCGACAGTAATCAGACAGCAACTCTGACTTGGCCCAGTTCCAGTTGCTTTATCAACGGCGGAAGTGAGCTAGGATATTCGCGGGGAATGTGGGCAGAGAGAGTCACCTGTTTAGGACCAAAGCATTGACAAGTGAATAAGATGTCAATTCCGCCATCAGTGGTATTATCAGGATTGTATATTCATGCCGGTCTCCATCAGGGGTAATTCTGTAGACGATGCCAACAGTGCTTCGCAGCTAGCGTGGGCAGATAGGCGTAATTAGTCTTTCCCCAGGTGACATACCAACTGTCAAGGGGCACACACTAATAAAATAGTACAGTTTGTCTTCAAAGAAGTTCCCTGACGGAATTCAATTTCAAACCCATCACAAATACCAAGCCCTTCTTATCATGGTGAGGTGATGGAACGGGTTTAAACACCGGGTGGACGGAGCTCTGGTAGACGCCTCATACAAAGTGCACATTCACCCCTAAAAACTGTATGCCCTCCTGCATTCCAATTTCAGACGACGAGAAGTGCCATGAAGGAGGTTCATCGGGAAAGTGAATACGGACAGAAGAAGAACGATATTGTCTGTCATCCTGATAAGGAGAATGAGACTCCTTTGTGAAACCCTAGTGTAGTGTTGATGGGAACTGGATGGAAGCAATCAGATGAACTGAAACACAGAATGAGAAAACGAACCTGGTTGAGTTGCATCTACACGGCTTTTGATTACAAATGGTGCAAAAGTTTGTAATCGGCTAGTGGAATGAATAGGATTAAATTGGAGAGTGGAAACCAGAACGTGGAAACGAAACAATGCCGTAGATAGTTGTGAATCATAAAATGACTGACGAAATGAGCAACTGAGTCAGATCCAAAGAAAAGTTCACAATTCGTTCTCAGTCACTCCACCAGACGACGACTAGTAGTTGCACCAGCTGCAACGAGAAACCACATAAACAAAATTTAACCGAGTTTGCTTGCTCAGTCTGTGTTTGAATTCGTTTCTCATTCACTTCACTACCTGATTGCTAATTATTGATTGAGCCAGATGTGTTTAGGGTTAACTTTAGCGGATTTTGCCAGCGCCATCACTTGCGGCTTTACTTGGCTTTTTGTGATCAGGACTAATTTGGTTTCGATTCCGCCGTTTGCAGCTCACATGCCATTGGTTGACCGTGTTTTTCTGGTGCACGTACACAATTCTGCTGGGGTACGATTTTCGCCACCTTCGTTGTTCCCGATTGGCGTATATGGTACAATTGGAACAGTGTGGTGACTTTCCCACAAAGTTTTCCCCGGGTTAGGCGAATTACCCGATAACAATGGTTCAGAAGACAACAAAGAGCGCGGTACTGTATAGATAGTTACCATCGAGAAAAAATGATTCTACGGCCATCAAGCTTCCTGCTTATAGCATGCGGAAATAAAAGGTGAGGGATATCCAACTAGCCGGGATAGGGCGTACAGTGACAGTTGTCACTAGCTAAGCACAACGTCAGCGTTTGTTCAGGTTTTTGCGCACAGTCTTGTTGTGGTGCATGTCTCGAAGAGTTCAGCAATCTTGATTGATGTACATGGTACATTTGCGTACGTACGCAGCGTCCCATGTTTCCTACTAAAGACGGCTTAGTATCATGTATCAAAATTCAGCGGCAGCTTACTTCGAACGGCATTTGGAGTCTCCCTGAAAGCACTTCTAGGAAGATCACCGAGGTTCGGAATGTGTTAACAGAATCATGACTGTGACGTTTTGCAGGCGCTTCTGCGGCCGTTCTAGTCGGTGGGCTATTGCTTAACCGCAATAATCAATAAATGTCTCCTGCCATGGGCTCATTCTCCGGTATTTCTTGAAGGAACCTGTGCTAGACAGCCTTCTAACGGATTCAGTCTACTGTTCACATTATTTCCGAGGAAACAACACCCACGATGGCGACTTGCAAATAACATACTATTCCCCAGACTTCTACCTCCCACGCTTCTGAACACTTCAGAGGGGATTGGAAATGCTTCTGTTTAGTGGCTCTATCATTTCCAGTATTAGGCCGTAGATGAATCTACTGTGGGTTGGACTGCTGCTGTTCCTCATATTAACAGAGTAGTAAAAATGCGACAGAAGAAGATAAGCGAAGGAAAACAGGTAATCAGAGGTAACTGTTCCACGGAACTTGACAGCCAACAAGTTCGAGTTACAGACTTAGGCATATGTCCGTTTACATTTCTCTCCATTAATAGTAGTGGCGTTTGTTGTGCTCGTTTGCACATCACGAACTACCGCTGGGCGTTGACCGGAGGATGGAAACAAGTGAATAGGGCGCAGAGTTTTCTGTCACACTTGGTAACATGCAAGCCGGCGGTTCCCACTAGGACTGTCAGCTACACTTGCGTGTAAGTATGCACCGCGTGCTTTACTTAGGATCCTTGAACGAGTCTTTCGGTTCGACGGTACGATGTTTCTATCAGCTTTTGTGCAGATGAATAGCCTACTGATTTGGAAAGAAGGTTTCCAAAGTGAGCAGTGCAGTGTACTACTGAACCCATGGGTTTCCAAGTGAATTTTAAATCGCATTTTAAGCGTGTTTTTGGAAACTGGTGTTCAAGTAGATATTGTGTTTATTCACCACTTTTTAACCGGGTTTGGATACCCGTTTTAAGGCGGGTATAAGTTGGCTTATACTCAGCTTTGTGTTACCAAGGTTGTGGACCAACTTCAGGCAACGTTTAGGCACAGAACGGAACAGCTTTCTTACCAAGTGGAGGTCCTAAAACGTCATGTGAAAATAAGCAACACAAATCATTGTGAGTTGAGAGCTGACTACGTTATACACGTAGCTCACAGAGACGACAAACAAAAAGTCACAAAAATACAGCAGCACGCTCTGCTGCGTAGTGTAACATGCAGGCCAGCCGACACCACTCTGGATGCCCGTGACTTCGCGGACCAACCTTCGGGCAACGTGGACGCACCAGGGGACAACGCTCCTCCGAAGTAGGGGTTCGTACAACAGTTCTGAAAAGAGAAACAATACGAACAAACATGAGCCGAAGGCCCAGTAAGCCATGCACACGACTTACACAAACGAAAGCTAAAACGGCACCGACAACACAGCAGCACGCCCCGTTACACAACTCAAATTCAATCCGTGCGCGCTCGCTGGTTTCGGTTGCGCGTTACAGTAGTCAAACTTGACATGTGCGCCCTTGCTAGATTTGGGTGCACGTTCGTTATAAATGACCCAACAAAACAATCTCCAGTCAGCACTCACCATCGAAAACCGGTCGACAATGAAAAAGCAGACTTAGTTGGTTGACACCCATTTATTGGTGTCGAAATTGAAGAATAGTGTACTGAGAAGCACGTCAAGCTAGCGAGGCAAGGAGCGAGTCGTGGTTTTAGTTCCGGGACAGATATTGCAAAGTGGTCACCACTGCTAGACGATCGAGTGGTGCCACCCAACGTCCCAGGATAGCGCTGGCTACCGTTTCTAGTGAGTAGTTTGGTAGCGGCGTGACTGCAGGCCATCTTGTGAAGTGGCCAACATACATCAACAGATAAACAGAACCATCTGAGGGTGGTGAGTGGCCTAGCCATTTCGAATTGCACGTGATGAAAACGTGCGTCTGGTAGGGGAAAAGTACCATGAAGGATCAACGTGTGAAGGTGGACTCTAGAAGGTCGGCGTTGAAATCAAGGGCGGCCACAGTTGTGAGCCTCGTGGCTTGCTTTAGGCCATGCAAAACGTTCAGTGACACGTTTGAATCAAACGCGTATGCCAGGATGGGGCATATTGTGTAGACTGTCGAACACTGCCGACGGAAGGATGCATACACTACAGGATAAGGTATGCCCTGCGGAGTATCGCGAAGAACTGTTACATCTGGAGATGTCAGAGGCACATGTCGGATTGCGAAAAAGCCCCTTTGGAGAAGGTGCCTGGTCTCTTTATCGGTGGCTTGCGTGGCAGCCACGACTGCAAAATCAATGCAATTACCAGCAGCCGCGCTGAGGTTATGAGCGCGTGAAGAAGCACCAGTGACAGTGTTTGCGGTACCTGTGGCATATTGTATATCAGTCGTGAATTTGGAGACATGGTCCAGGTGCCTAACCGTCGGCTTATATGATTACGTCATCATGATAAGAGCGTACCCCTGGTAAATCGGTAATCACTTTATCAATCGCAGCCTGGAATATCCCAGCTGGTACGCACAATCCAAACGGCGAAAATTGTACTGAAATAATCCCAGGGGGTGTTAATCGTAGTGATTGCCTTAAAATCATACTCCAACGTAATTTGTGAGCATGCGTTCTTCAGATCAATTTTGGACAACATTTTTCTACCGTGCAGGACTTTCATAATATCCTCCGGCTCCTCAGTCGTAGCTGCACACTTTTTCAGTCTTGGTTTCAGCGTTAATCTAGAGTCACCACATATCCTAGGTGAGTTGTCACCCTCTTTCATAACCACAGCGATTGGTGTGGCCCATGCTGATGAGTTAACGTGCGAGATTATGCCATCTTCCTTCAATTTGTTGGGAGCATTGTGCACATGTTCTCTCATTCCATAAGGTGATATTCGGCGCTTTAGAAAAACCGGGTCCCCTTGCACCTCCAGTTTTGCTGGCTCTACTTTCATTCCTCCTAAAAGCTGTGAACACCGAACAATCAGGTTGCGTAACTGGGCTTGGTACTCTTCACTTGGAACATGCTAAATAAATAAATAATATATAATATATATTTCCCAACGCATATGTGAGAAGCACGCTCGGTTATACGCGATCACTGTGGATATTTGCAAACCATACATAAACGAATAATTTAACAGTAGCACAAACGTGAAGTTTCTCGCAAGAATTACGTGGTCAAAGAAAAAACGACTGTAGTTCATGGAACTTTCACGCACGCAACAGAGAAATAGGTAGTTTGCTCATTTCACCGATTCAGTATTAAAAAATGGGATGTTACACTAATTCACTGTTTACAAGGTTGTGGGATAAGCGATTTTTTAACTATTTCAAGGTCACTCCGGGAGGGAGCCCAAACGCACCTTCGGAATTTTTTGCTGTTAGGAAATAAAATTGGCGTCCGGAAATTGTCAAGATAGATCGGCTTTGGCGAGGCATGGCGGAAAATCCCAGAATCAAGCGAAGGAATGGACAGATTTCAACGCAGGATTTCGCCGATTGCTCGAAAACGTCACAAAGTTGAACATCTCGTGAACCGTTCAGCTTAGACGAAGTTTCGTGCGTCCATCCGTCGCAGAA
>QNGE01000015.1:0-15526 GCA_008508345.1 Paragonimus westermani | reverse complement strand
GTAATCGCATCCGAATGTATGAGTTTATACAGCAGCGTGAAGTTTAACTTTAGTCTACGCAGCCAAAGTGGATCAATGCCAAGTTTTTCACAACGTTGTCTATAGGTGAGCGAAGAGGAATATCCTAGTAAGGTTTTGGTAAACGATCGTTGAAGGTTTTTTAACACAAGCCTGTCGGACTTGCGTAGGTGGCAGTAAATGAAGGTGCAATACTCGAGTTGAGGCCGAGCACACATTTTGTAGAGCGTGAGCTTCACAGCTGGTAGGCTGAACGCCTTTTTGATGCAGCCTATTGTTCTTTTAGTTTTTGCTACATGGAAGCATACTTGTTCAGAGAAAGTGAAGGAGTTTGAGTACTTTATTCCAAGATCTCTGACCGAAGTGGCTGTGTCAATATTACAACCACCTAGTGAGATGGATCCATGGGGTATCTTACAACCATAAGTGAGGATGTTCGATTTGTCTGCTGAGAACGACATCAGCCATGTTCTGCACCACAACTGCAAGACGCTAGGTCCCGTCGTACATCTTGTGGACAGAAATTGATACTACTGCCCTGGCGGAATGTGTAAACGATTTTGATATCGTCAGCAAATAGAAAGAGCTTCGTAATTACTATCTAGTGAAAGAGCGCAGTTGAGCTGTTTTAAATCTTTTAATCACAGAAGGAACGCAGTGGAATCAGCTCATTTTCATTACCAACAGTCATTACATCAGCTTCATCTAGCAGAGCTAACCGATGACCAGTTACTCTGCGTATTCCCAACGTTGTTGGCACCGGTTGAGCATCAGGGTCCACGCTATCTAGTATCGGTTTGGAACTAATGGATTCGCTACTTCCTGTGTCCACAATAAATTCATACGTACATCCCGATTTGAACTTGAAGCATCTATTAATAAATTGCTCAGCACTGGACTTTACTTGCAATGAATAAACAGCAGTGTACGGTTCTATATCACTTGTCTCTCTGACTTGACTCAGGTGACGTTTCTGACTTCTAAACACCTTAGTAATATGACCAGATTCACCGCATAAATTGCGCATAACATTAGGAAATCGGCAAGTTGATCATGAGTGTAACTCGCCGCACGAGAAAGAGCTGTTAAATTTCTTTGAACCGGGATTGATAATGGGTGCTTGAGAAGGTCTGTTCACTGGTTGACTTCGGGTGGCAGTATGCGCTTTGGTCTTCTGAAATAACACGACGTTCGTGTCAGCTGTAGCGACATTGACGCCATCCTTTTGCTCGCAGATATTCGGGCCTCTTGGAAAGTCACATCTTGTGTGACCAGCAATCTACGCTGATGATCAGTGTCAGTGACGCCAGCAATCAATCGATCACGTAGATGCTCCTCCTGCTGGTCAACAAAGTTGCAACGAGCAGCTTGCTTCTGCAATTGTAGAATGAACTCACGAAAGCTCGTGCTTGTTGGACGCAATAATAAATTGAAGTTCGCCCTTCTTGAAGCTTGAAAATTGACTGGAAGCACGTGCCTTGACAGCAGTTTCATCATATTGTTAGACGGCAACTGGGCTGGGGCGGTTGGATAAGCCAGATTCTTCAGTGACGAATACAATTCACGACCGCCAGCGATAACGAAGAAAGCTGGTTAGTTTTCCTTCTTCATATCCAGACAAATGCTGCACCACAGTTCGAACCGTTCGACCCATTCCTTGATTTCACTCGCACCAGCATTAAGAGTTAATTGCTCAATTGCAGGCAGTTCCATTCCACGACACCGATTTGTGATGCTGGGGATTAGGGACTTCGAATAGCCCTAGTAATCGTACTTGAATTGAAACCTCCCACGCAAGTAATAAGCAGAAGACCCGGTACTGATAGCAGTAAGCAGTTTTTATTCATGAATTGAGACGCCAAATTCATGGATGTACAACAGTATTAAAGGAATCACAGCCTGTCATTGGCTGATCTTATTAGCACATGCAAAACCACACATACACTAAGTCAACAGCCCTAAGAAAAGGCTTGAAGAAATTTCGTCCAAGTCACGTAGCAACGCTGTGAGTTCCGCTACTAGAACCCCAATGCCTGTTGGATCAGGGTTTTGGGAATCCGCAGCCACAGCCCTTATGAGAAGCCGCTATGGAGTTGAGTTTGGGCGCGTAGAAATCACCCATAACAAGAAGATGGGAGAAAGGCTGGGTGGTCGTGAGTCTGTTAAGAGTGGCAAGAATGGCCTCGTCGTCGTATGCACTGCATGGCGACAAACGTACATAACACCGTTAAGAAGCGTGCCACGTCACCCAAGTTGGAGTTTGATCCAGAGCTTGTCGCATTTCTCTGGGAGGGTAAATTCTCCAAGACAGCTGACACCGCGAGCTTCTGGCTCAGGAAGACGGCACACGATGTTGGGAAAACACTTTGTCCAGAGGGTTCACTGTATTTCCCGTGGAAAATGGATGCTTCTATTTTAAGAACTATAATAGCGGCCATTATTCTTGAACTTTCCAGTTTCGCGCCATCTGATGATTGGTCCGTTAAGTGATCTAGGACCAAGGTCGCCGAAAACCTATGAATACGATCGCTGTGAACCATTGTTTTGCATTCGGGCTGAGCAGCAAATAGAGCCCGTTCGAAGGTCGTCTTCCCCCCCTCTTGTTAGGGGGTCTAATTTGTGAGATTTGGGTGTTGTTTGCGATATCGTCGCGTTTCGTTCGTCATCGAGGTACTGCTCGCGAGCTTTGTGTTTGGACATACCTTCCTCTCCCGTGGGATCTTAACACACGCGTGAAGTCCGTTCGGTACAAAGGGTACCCAGGAATATGCAGTCCATCATAACCGGTATCCGCAGAAAGCCAAGTCTCTGTTAAAGCGCGAATGTGAGGGCGGGATTCGTGGACCAGCTGGTTGATTTCTGGTGGTTTGTTCAGAAGGCTCAGAGAGCTGGTGTACACGCACTTGAAGGCTACTCCCTCGTTTGGCTCAATGAAAAGAGATAGAAGTGTACGAGGAAAAGTTCGAGAAAGCAGTCTTGGTATCGTGAGCCCTCTTGAGTGGTGGTGGCCGTTTCATTACAACATGGGCATATGTGAGCGTTCCTGTGGGACGCTCCGTCCGCTTCAGTTGGTTAAGGTCGATAACCTTCGGGCCTCTCTTGCTTTCGAAGTTTCTGGAGGATAATTTACAGTTTCGCACCTTCGAAAATTTGGATGAGGCTATAGGTTAATACAGACTAAAGGACGAAATGACTCCGATCCAGCTGAGGAGAAAGCCGTCGGAACGAGCCAAGTATGGAACACTTTGGATGCATGGGGGACCCCGGCAGACTCACCGGGCCATAAAGCTTGGGAGTAAAATATGTTTCAACAGAACTTTCTTGGGGTGAGATGGCTGGGGTTCAGGAGGAACGGTGATGGCCACTAACACCTCTGTGATCTGCCATTCCGGACTGTTGCATCTCCACAGACAATTGACCTTTAAATAGGGTAGGAGAAGAAGCCTCTGATGTGTGTGCTTGGGGAGGTCCATCCGAGAGCCGTAGACTCCTTTTGAGAGAATAGATAAGGACTTTCACGCCAGTTTGGAGTTGAGGGTGACCTTGATGCATGATTTTGTTGTGGTAAGCTGGGAGCGCTTTAGCTGCACTGCAATGAGCAATCTAGCGAGACTCTTCTAAGTTAAGCGTGGTTTTTCTTCAGTTCAGACGCTTTTTCCATTACTTCCTCTGTGCTAATTTTTGCGGGTAACGCCACAAGGGGTCCCAGTAACTTCTTGATAGCTTTGGAGCAAAGTCTGCTAGCGGAAGCAATTTTTTAAAACTCTGGTAGGATAAAGGCGTATACCACAGCTCTGGCTTGTTCTCCCGGAGAGGATGTGGCCGAAAATCGTCCCCATAAAACAAATCTGTTCTTTCGGAGTGCCTTATCCTTCAACCTAGTCGGGGCCTCTCCATTCTGATCAGTGGGCAAATTCAATGCCTTGCGAGCAACCGCCACGCCTGCTAGGGCAAGGGCAATGTGCTCATTCGACAAGATCAGTCCTGGCTTCATGCCAGTAAATCAGCCACGGCTTTTTCAACCGTGGCTAGCTGTGCGTTGACATTCTCGGACGCTTTGCAGACAGTAGCACGTGTCTGGTTTCTGCTCGTTCGGAGTGGCAAACAGAGGACCCAGCGTGGCCTTGAGTGGGGTGCAGATACCTCGGAAAAGATATCCCACATAGATGAATGGCATTTTTGCAGAGGTGAGCGACGCGTACTGGTCCTTCTTGAAGCCAGTACGCTTAAGGTGGTACCAGTATAGGCACATCTAGCACTGCATACCGTTCTGGACAATCATGCGACAGCTGAAACAACCACAAGCACTCGATACCTCCGATCCAACAGTGATGATGGATCACGTGCGTGTTGTTATGTTTTGGTCTGTGAGCAAAGATGGCAGTTGTTAATGAAAAGGAAACACGAGGCTAAGGAATAAAACGGCTACTATAGAACACGAATAATAAAACACGCAGTGGGTTTAGTGCACTGAGCACCAAAATAGCAAAAAATGGATAAACAACGACAGCGAGGGATTTAGACCAGATTTCGAGTTACAGACGTCACCGGACTGGTTATAGGGCACTGCCTTAGAAATTTTTCGTTTGTAGTTTGAGCCATTGTGTTCTCGTCACTCTACTTCGCTCAGAATTGGTTAGTTACAACAATAACTGTGGTCTTCCACTGAAATACCTTTGGATCTCCTTGGAAACCCCCCTAGGAAGTGCTCACGAAATGTTCCAGTAAGGACAATGAAGTTCGATATATACTTTTTAACCGTGATTATGGCGTTTTGGCTTGTACTTCGACCAGTGTACTCATAGAGTTATGGTCGTCCTTGTCATTGGACATTCATTTAACCGGAGAGATTAATAAAATAATCTACTGTCTCAAGCTTACTCCCACTTATCTACACTGTGAAAACTTCTGATCGTGAGTAAATGCGCCTGAAAGAGCAGCACAGCCTTCTTTACGGCACACTGTCACCATGGAACACGGGTTAGGTCTTTCCACCAACGTGAGTAGTACATATTCGGTAAGGGTTATCAGTTGCACACCAGATGCAGCTGGAGGCCAAAAAACGCAAAAGATGATAATCATATCTGAGTGTAGATATTGAAGTCGCAAAGTTATTACAAAGGAGTGGATAAAGGCTCGCCCAATAATTCGATCCTTTTTCCGATTCGTTCTACACCACCTTCCCGATACCACTGCTAATGACTTCAAAACCCAGCTCTCCGTGAGCACGTGATGGACAAGTGGGTATGCGCTCGACCTTCGTCCACTAACAATTCGAAACGCCTTCCCCGAAGAGCAGTCGAATCCTAGTCCCACCAGGCATCGAACTAAGAGAATGCGCCAGGGTTTGAAACCAGCGAAATATGATAAGCAGTTAGTTCCAGCCCAATCTGGGACCAACGGCAGCAACCAAGGGAAGAAAGAAGATGGGCGTGAGGTGGGCCCCAGTTCACTTGGTGACAATCAAAAGCGCGCTGAATGAGAAGTGCGCGGAAACTTTGCGTGCATTGAACAACGCTCGGAAAGATCCAGGTTGAACGACCCTGATCAATGAGAGAATAGATTGGTCGTCGGGAGAAGAACAAACATTTGTTGCGTTCAATTAGTTGCACGGCTGAGGAAAGTGGCACTGAGTTAATATCATGCCTCCAATAGGAGGCGTACATTGGACAAGTGGGTATGCGCTCGACCTTCGTCCACTAACAATTCGAAACGCCTTCCCCGAAGAGCAGTCGAATCCTAGTCCCACCAGGCATCGAACTAAGAGAATGCGCCAGGGTTTGAAACCAGCGAAATATGATAAGCAGTTAGTTCCAGCCCAATCTGGGACCAACGGCAGCAACCAAGGGAAGAAAGAAGATGGGCGTGAGGTGGGCCCCAGTTCACTTGGTGACAATCAAAAGCGCGCTGAATGAGAAGTGCGCGGAAACTTTGCGTGCATTGAACAACGCTCGGAAAGATCCAGGTTGAACGACCCTGATCAATGAGAGAATAGATTGGTCGTCGGGAGAAGAACAAACATTTGTTGCGTTCAATTAGTTGCACGGCTGAGGAAAGTGGCACTGAGTTAATATCATGCCTCCAATAGGAGGCGTACACAGAATCAGGCGTACAGAACAGACAAGGAATAAAACACGGCTGTAGCCTGAATTCTTGGAGAAGCTACGCGATCGCTAGTCACTACATGATCCTTCCCCCAGAATGTTGGCGGTAGACAGCTACTGATCATTCAACCAAAGGTATCCACGTGTGGGCCATCCCCTTATATCTTTGTTCATGGCAATCACTGTGCGATGGGTACATACACAAAAAACCTAAGACCACAAGGTTCCCCTCCTTACGCTACTGCACCAGTCCGGGTGGAAATACCCCGATGTGTAAATAATGTAAACTGCTGACCTCAATGCACAGACTGGTGAATGTGCCGATGTAGCTGAGGAAGTTGCGTACTTTTCACGTCGTCGAGCCATACATGTAAGACTGTCGACGATGGCCTACTTTCGTGTGAATGATGACCGTGATATGGCGAGCCTTACATGAGAAGACAGAGGCAAGCCACATCAGTGATGATGCGTGCTGAGGCCTAATGAACGTGTGTATGTAGAGCGTAGAGCAAAGGGCAGGTGGAACTTTTTCGAGCCGATTTGCTAGCTGGTTCACCCCATAACGATGCATTCGGAGTGTGCCAGTTGGGTGCCAACAGATGCTCGACGTAGATAGCATTATTGTACCTCCTCCTAAGCCACTAGGTTTTTACGGAGCAAAAATGCTGAAAGATGCGAAGTGCAAGGTATACAAATGCAATCAAAATAAAACGTCAGATGTAGGTTAGAAGACAGGAGCTTGGGGGGACTTCCGTTGAACGGTCTCCCGTTCCAACATGTCCGATATGTAGACAAACATACGAGGAGAGGGCAGCCTGAGGGAAATGTTAACTCACTCGGGAAAGAAATTGAGCGTATGCTATATTTTGGACGGTTTCTCGGTTCTCAAACGGTTTTTAAAAGTTTTCCCCGAAACTTTTTCAATGGAACAATTCTTCATACCACAGTGACGTACGTCAAGTTCCAGTGGATACACACGGAAATGTTGGAACTCAGCGTCAAAATCTGGACTGGTAATTGCAAAAATTATTTATATACATTGAATGTGTATAGACTGAAGACCGATAAGTAGATTGATAACAACGCGGTGGTGTCTAAACTGACCGGTATTCTCGGGCTAGTCGTGCTAATGGACGCCAGGTGGACTGAAATGGAACCGATGGCGTAGGTTTGGTGTTATCCACGTGGTGTTATCCACGCAATCGGTTAGTGTGAGATGCTGTTGGCCTAGAGATATCCATGTTTTTCATAAACAGAGTGGATGATTCCTTGCAAACGTGCGCAAGCAATCTCATATAGCTTAACAAAGCTTCTGACATGGTGTTGCAAACACAAATGGGCGTTTGAGATGGAAGGTGACTGCGCCAATGAATCAACAGTAGTGAACGTGCAGCGGGAAACTAATGCTAGTCATTGTCCTCTCGCACTACCGGTGTTAGGTAGTGCTTACAACGTCGCACAGTCCGATGAAAGTTGAGGTGTGCCATGGCTGAAACTGCAGTCGTATAAATGAGCGACAGGGATTATCTCTGTGTCTGTCCTGAGTTGTAACGGTGATAACATTAGATGCACGCTGGTACGCCTAGTAAACGGACCGTACCAGAAACAAATGAATGGATGCTGAGATGCCTGATCTCGTGTGGTAATGACTTATCGATAAATGGTGCTGTGGTAAGCGTTAGTGGTTCGTGCCGTGAGGACGTTCAATCCGAGATGTTTACCATGCTGCTTACGACTGTAAGGTGTCCGATAGATGGCCAATGAAACCAAAGCTGCCAGATTTGTTGACGCTTGAATATCAAACTAGACCAGATGCTGTATCAGTGCGTCGACCGCAATGTGATGAGACGATATGAGGTCAAGATAGGTCAGTGAGACCGCGTTGGCTAAAGTAAGTTGGGCTGGCGGACGCTGTTAGATAGATGCCCAACGTGACCAACACGAATCGGACGATGAAATTTTCCGCGGAGGAGCTAAATGACCGCATGGATTATTAGTGACGACGGCGTGCAAAAGAAATGATCTTGAATGAGTTGAAATCTGCAACTATAAAACGATGCGGACGGTGCGTGGAATGCATGCAAGTGAAAACCACCGAAAACTCACGGAAATGCTTAGGCTTGAGAGATTCTCAGTTTGACGGCGCTGAAATGGTGCCCGGTTAGACGCGTGGGTTGAATATTTTCAGTAAGTGGCGCGTGGTTCGAAAAAAAGTAGATAATTATTACGTGCCAGTGTATATCCCCTTTTTACCGGTTAATCACTCAAATTGACGTAATATTTGTTGTATTTTGTCATACTTACTTTCTTCGAGGCCTTTCGAACATAACCTATTGGTAAAAGTGGAATACTGCACAGTAATGCCTGGTAAGCCAACCAATCATCAGAAACTGACAGTCATCACGAGATCATCCATGGGCAAAAAGGCATGGTGACGGTGAAGAGAGGTGTAAAATCTTCAGATTGTTCAGTCAAATTCTGCTCTCTATTGTAAAGGAGATCAAGGAGGCTGCTGAAACGGCAGTCTCAATAGCAAATCTTAGCATATCACACGGAAGGAACAACACCAAACCACGTTCAGTTCCCATTACCAGTTTATTCGTAGATCAGGCTAGAAAAATGAAGGAATCAGTGGCTGGAATAGCGAAACTACACAGTAAAAACGAGGACCTTGCCGACATTTTGCACAAAACAGATCCGCTATTGGTCATTATAAATGCCTCAAATAACATCCACCATCAGACTACTCCTAATCACAATGACCTGGAAGTCACTGGGACGCTTACTGATACTGTAGCTACGGAACTGTACAAGCGGTTACACTGTGCAGGCAAAGTGGTGGTGTTTAACGTACCTGACAGAATACCTCTGTCGTCCGTGAAAAGGATCTTACTCAAAGCCAGTGAGGTGGAAGAACAAGAGTGATACTGCCAACAACTTTGCAAGAAAGTAAGCAAAAGCATTGGTCATTGTTGCTACGGTTCACAAATGAACCTGTAGAGAACTAATTCGTCAGAGGACAAAAGCAAATCAGACGTGTCACAAATTTTAATCCATAAAAGTGTTTGGTGACAAGACCCCACTCCAATGGGAAATCTTACGAGCCAGTATTTCCCGAGAGAAGAACTCATGTAACACAGTCAACAGTCTCATTGATCTGACTGTAGATCTCGACTGCCCCACGAGTTCTCTGAACTCGCAAGTTACAGCTGGTAACAGCGTTGCGTTGCCGGTCCCGGTGAACGCTGTAAAAAAACCACGCTCAGCTCTGATAACGCCAGACGGGTTCAGGTTTCCGCAGCGGAAATCACGGCTATTTCTAAAAACACATCTTGTAGTCCTCAACGTCTCCCTCTGTCAACCGAGGCCTCGACCAGAAAGAATCCTAGACCTAAGGCATCCATAGTCACTCAGAACACTGGAAGAGGCAGCTTAAATGCACTTGATAATGATGCGACTTCTTACCAGAGGATTTCCTCTTAGTTATAAGGAGTAATCGGAAATACCAACGGCAAATCTAAAACACCTGACCAAGGCTCTAAGTCAACAGCAAGACCTGTAAGATGCTTATCAGAGAACAGTATTTCGGATTTGCAACATAAGAGTAAAGCAAAAGAACCTTACGAGTGCCATGAATCTGGTTCTAAGAACCACACTCTTAGAAACAAAGCTTCGCAAGTAAAACTGCACAATTTGTCTTCCACTGCTTACAGGTCATCCTACTACTGTAATACGGGTCACGGTTACCATCCATTATCCAACAGCTCCGTAGCAACTCATCCTTTTACCCAAAATATGAGTGCTATCAAATTGTCGATATGTATACCCCAGCGAATACGTCATCACCTGGTTATGTCAACAACACAAATGTCTGCCAAACTAGTCCTTTTTCAGTGCACCCACCGATATTTCATCAACCGCCACCTGGCCCCACTCTTCAAGCCTCACTCTGTCATCCCACCATAATGGCACTCTTCCAGCACTTTCTATCATGGAGCCAAACGTTCACGACAGCCATTCGAATATGAGCAGAAACTTGGTGCATTCCTTGGTTCAGGCCTCCCCATTTGGTATTTTGCAACCCATTGTTCCATTGGGCACGAGGTTCCTTAGCATTTTATCTAATGTGTCTGACAAGAAGAATTTTGTGAGTTTATTGTTCACGTACGCGAGATCGTTGGTTAGTAGAACGCACGTTTTCAAATCCTGTCTTTTTTACCTAATCCCCATATCATCCTCGTGACTAAGAGGTGGTGCTCTCCTGACATCCCAGGCGGTCAGATGAGCATCGTAAGATATCCCATGTTTCGTAGGGATAGTCTCATAGGACGAGGAGGTGGATGCATCATTTACCTAAAAGAGCCATTTTTCGCAGTCACACTTGATGAGTCTATACTTCATAAACTCGAAGACTCGTTGTGGTTAATGGTATCTACTGGTTCTCGCGACCTACTAATAGGATGCATCTACAGACCGCCTACTGCTGCGAGCAATGATTTGACTGACCTTGTGGAGACAATGGATCGTGTCTAACATGCCATGCGAACACAAACTTAGAAACGGTGACATTGGCATGCCTAATAACTCCTGGATCTCATTCGCTGCTCCAGCAAGACAAGCGAAATTCCTTTCGTGCATTCAACCGATTGATTGGAACCAACCAGAAAGGAGCATATTCTGGATCTTATATTTACCATAGGTATTTCGTCTGTGGAAATATCTTTTTTCACAACAGTTCCCAAGAAGCGACCATAATGTCGTCAGATGTCTGTTTGATTTCAATATGGCTAACAAACTGACAGTCGTATTCTACCGTGCCATCAAATTCATTTATTGGAACGCCTTTTCCTCCCTACTAAGATCTTTAAATTGGAATACCTTCTTTTGCACATCAGACCCAAGCATGGTGGCCGGCGAATTTGTCAGATATCTAATGTGTTGACTCGACGTTTTGGCCCCAAGTAAATCAAAACATGTCGGCTGGTGTGTACAAGGTAAAATTCTTACTGCGAAAGAGACTGAGACATAAAATGCTAAAGTCGAAGTACGGAAGAACCGTAGACGTTTCCCTGGTGATGCAAATGAGCAAAATATTCGAACGCATAGAACGTCAGACGCAACTCCGTCGTATAAACTAAGAGAAACTCGCGCCCCTCAGTGAGCAGATATGTACGAAACTAGTGCAACTAATGAGACAAAGAAATTCCATGAGGGACCCTGCTATAAGAACTATTAGTCTCTGAGACAAAACGGTTGACGATGACCATGTAGGGATGTGCGAAATCTTAAGCTCACCTTTCGCCGCCTCGTTCGGCATAGAAAGTACCCCCATTACCTGCTAATATCGCATCGAAATCAGATAGAGTTTTGAGTAAAGTTCCTATTGATGTTCGAAGTGTTCGTTCACAGTTAGCTACCATTCAGCCCCCAATCCACTCTGGACTAGATGGTATCTCACCAGTGGTCGTCAAGCAGGCAGGTGTAGATACACCCGACCCCTTACTCAAATTTTTTATCTATCACTTTTATCCAGCACCTTCCCTCCTCAGAGAAAAGCCTCAATCATTATGCCTCGTCACGAGAGTGGTCCAAGACAGGACGTTAGTAAATATCGTCCCAGCAACCACACGTCAATCTGCTCCAGAATCTTTGAAAGGATGATAAAAGTGCACATACTCGAGTTCTTGAAGACACAAAACCTTATAAACATTTCACAGCCCGATTTCCTTAGTAAGCGCTCTTGTAAGACATGTCAGCTGGAATTCTTTAACCATATATCAACGTCTGTCGACGCAGGAAATGCGGCAACTATCTTATTGTTGGACGTGCAAAAGGCTTTTGATGGTGTGTCTCGTAAGCGGCTCTTGTTCAAAATAGCATCTTTTGGCACACAAGATCTCTTGTACAGCTGGCTGTCGTCATACCTTGAAGGTCGCACTCAAACAATCAGAATAGGAGAGCACCGCTCAACACCGAAACCAGTGACTAGTGGGGTGGTCCAAGGAAGTGTTCTGGGTCCGTTGCTCTTTCAAATGTACGTAAATGACTCATGCGACGTTATTACACATGGTAAGCCCTCTTCGTTTGCTGACGATATCGAAATCGTTTGCACATTCTGCCAGGACGGTCACATCAATTTCTGTCCACAAAGTATACGACGGGACATAGTGTCATTGCAGTTGTGGTGCAGAACATGGCTGATGTCGTTCTCAGCGAACAAATCGAACATCATCACTTATGGTTGTGAAGTACCCTATGACTCCATCTCAGGGATCTAGGAATACGGTACTCAAACCCCCTTGATTTCTCCAAACAAGTATGCTTCCAGGTAGCAAAAACTAAAGAACAATAGGCTGTAGCAAAAGGACTCCAGCTGCAACGCTGACGCTCTACAAAATCTGCTCGGCCTCAGCCTAAATATTGCACTTTCATTTACTGCTATCTACACAAGTCTGATAGGCTTGTGTTAGAAACCCTTCAACGGTCACTTACCGAAAGCTTATTGGGATATTCTTCTTCGCTCACCTACAGACAGTGCTGTGGAAAACTTGGTATTGATCCACTTTGGCTGCGTAGACAAAAGTTGAACCTGACGACGCTGTGTAAACTCATGCATTCAGATGCGATTACTACAGCGTTCTCCGTCCACTTACAACACAGCCCACCATATAGTCTGGGGAATAAGGGTTCCACCTTGCCAATCCTGATATCCCGCGAAAATACACGTGCAAACTTCTTCCTTGTAAAGTATTTCTACAGTTGGAATAAACTCCCAAATTAAGTCAGAGCCAGTAACAACAATCAGCGTTTTAAAAAAGGTTTGGACAATTATTTTACGCCACCAACCACAATGTCTATCCTTAAACTCTCCGTATCGTCTGATGACCTTTTATAGTGCGGTCCGAGAAACATTTAACCGTCAGATGCGTAATACGTAGATAACCACCCCGCTGTCTAACTCCCCTTGAAAACATCCTGCTTGAAACGGTTTGTTATATGGTCTACCCACACGATCATTTAGCGTTTGGTCTATTGCGCGCTCACTTAACAGTTTTAACTCAACATTATTTTAATGACATGCGTTTATTCGTGTATGTGCGTTGTCCAAATTGCTAAGAAATGTAAACTTGGCGCTTAATGATGAATCCAGCAGAACGACGGCATGTGAGCTCCAGTTATCACACGCGCATTTCATACGGCCCTCCAAACTGTCGATTCAACCCCCCACTTGCCCGATTAAATGCCGAGTGCATAGCACATTGTCGAAACCAGTGGACAGTGATATATGTTTCAACAATCATAGCAAAAATCATAATATCGCACGAATTCTTTGTCAAAAACTCCGCATACAAATTGTTTTTCACAGTAAATATTATGACCCCACATTTTCCCATCTAACGTGAAATTACATTCTCTTTCTGATCCCCATGAATATACACTGTGCGAGAAAACTTTTCAACGACGAATAGACGTACGAAACTTCGTTTTGCCTGAACAGTTCGCAAGATCTTCAACTTTTTGACGTTTTCGGGCAATCGACGAAATCCTGCGTCGGACTCTACCCAATCGCTTGCTGGATTTTGCCCTGCCTCGCCAAAGCCGACTTATCTTAACATTTCTCCGGACGCCAATTTTATCCCCTGAAGGCAAAACACTCAAAAAATGCGTTTGGATGTTCTTCCCGGAGTGACCGTGAACTATTTGAAAATTGCCGCCCCCCACAACCTTGTAAAAAGTGAATTAGTGTAACATCCAATTTTTTGGGACTAAATCTGTGAAGCGAGTAATCTACCTCCCTTTCTGTTGCATACGTCAAAGTTGCATAAACTACAGTCATTTGCTTTTTGACCACGTCCTTTTCGACAGTCGGCTTAACGTTTGTGCCACTGGTCAATTATTCGTTTCGTATCGTTTGCAAATATCTGCAATGATCGCACATAACCAAGCGTGCTTCTCACATATGCACTGAGAATTATATATTATTTATCTATGTGTTTAATAATTACACAGTGTTAGACGCGCTGGTGGCAACAGAAGGATGCGGATGGGTATGGATTGTAGGACGACGGAAAATGGTGGATCACAGTACCATCAGTAACCCTGTGTATAACCTGCTACCCCACAAGAACTTACGATGCAAAAAGTGTAAAGTATGAACGCGGATACACTGAAGATCAGCGACAAAAGATGACGCACATAATAAAAAAGGTAACGACATAAAAATGATTATGGACCCCTTTAAATTGGATTTCAGGTGAATAACACGCGCAATGTAGACTTCAAACGGGCTGTGGCCGGCCATTTGCGAATAACGCAACGAGTGGACGAGGAGCATATTACCGACATGTGAAATCGACATGAGAGCGAGCGAGTAGTCGGATGAAACGTTAGTACAGCGAGACGACAAGCGAGCATGCAGCGGAGCCGTACGTTCGAATGCGCGGTCAAGCTGACGGCGCCCACATTAGTTCAAACAGACAATTGGGGAGAATAGAGTAAAAATGTTAATAGTAGCTTTAACGCAGTTAGCATTAAACGAATGGGGTCACTACAGCAGTAAAGGATGGGACTACTGAACAAAAGGGAATGGACCCACCAAGTGGTGCTAGGTGTACAGGTAGAAATGCGCCGAGAGAAAGAGTTGGGAACATATTTACTAAGTTCCAATGGTGAACCAAAAGTGAGAGGCTTCCAAATGGGGGTTTACCGCGGCGTGATAACGACTAAAGTAAAGTCGCGAAGCAGAAGTGCTGGAATGGAGCAAACTTTTATTAGGAATCACCGATTTGTAATGGACAAGTGGGTATGCGCTCGACCTTCGTCCACTAACAATTCGAAACGCCTTCCCCGAAGAGCAGTCGAATCCTAGTCCCACCAGGCATCGAACTAAGAGAATGCGCCAGGGTTTGAAACCAGCGAAATATGATAAGCAGTTAGTTCCAGCCCAATCTGGGACCAACGGCAGCAACCAAGGGAAGAAAGAAGATGGGCGTGAGGTGGGCCCCAGTTCACTTGGTGACAATCAAAAGCGCGCTGAATGAGAAGTGCGCGGAAACTTTGCGTGCATTGAACAACGCTCGGAAAGATCCAGGTTGAACGACCCTGATCAATGAGAGAATAGATTGGTCGTCGGGAGAAGAACAAACATTTGTTGCGTTCAATTAGTTGCACGGCTGAGGAAAGTGGCACTGAGTTAATATCATGCCTCCAATAGGAGGCGTACAATGGACAAGTGGGTATGCGCTCGACCTTCGTCCACTAACAATTCGAAACGCCTTCCCCGAAGAGCAGTCGAATCCTAGTCCCACCAGGCATCGAACTAAGAGAATGCGCCAGGGTTTGAAACCAGCGAAATATGATAAGCAGTTAGTTCCAGCCCAATCTGGGACCAACGGCAGCAACCA
>QNGE01000014.1:597940-632036 GCA_008508345.1 Paragonimus westermani | reverse complement strand
ATGGATATCAGCAAATGCGCATGAATAGACATATGGATGAACATGAAATGTCACGTACGTTTGAAATGGTACGTCCCGGGAGAGTTTTCGACCGTCAGTGGTCGAGCACAAACAGAAAATGTCCAAATTCAAGATGGCGGCCAAGCGACCTTCATGCGGCCACAATTATTTCGTCAAACATACTACTCACAAAGAGGGGGAAGTAGGCGGAGAGTGGAATGAAAGTCCAAACGGATGTTACATGTAGTCTGTTAATATTTTCCGGCTTGTTTTAGCTACGCACGCTTACTCAGTAGTGTGGCTTTGATGCGGCGTTTCGGTGTGGCAGCACTGCATCCGTCATATCAGGAAACAATTTTCAAGAATAATTCTTGGTCGATCCTCAAGTCAAATGAACTCGAGTCACGAAGCTGCTTTATACTCTGTGAGAGGTTCACCTGCTTTGCTGTATTTCAGTTGTGTTTAAAAACCCATTGTGCCAGGAATATCAATGGAAACCGAGACTCGCAAGGGCTGAGATGAATCGGCACGTTAACTCTTTGACGGGTGTTCAATCCGTTCAGCCTTTTCTTGATGCAGGACAATTATATTCTTTCCATAAATAAAGCAAAACAGTTGGAAGACGAACACTGGTAGATGGAAGCATTTCGTATTGGACCGTCTGCACCAAATAACCACCAACACAGACAGCTTTCAAGTTTACATCCACAGTGCCTGGGGAGTATGAACAAAGAAAAGACAGAAAAACTTCAGTCGCGTTGCCTGAAAAACGCTCACTGCAACTAGGGGCATGACATACTAAGGTTCAAAAATAATTGTTTTTGTACATACAACATAAGTTTGAACCGGTTCATCGAGACGGCTTCAACATGTTATAGGAGCTATGGGTTGTGATGATACACTATCGTGGTGAAGAGCGTGATCAACTCCACATTGTCGTCAGCTGACTGGATGTGTCGTCCGATCGGCGAGGCTGGGGGCATACGGTTCTCCGTGACCACAGTGTCTGGCTGGGAGATCTGTTTGTGAACCCACTTGGGTACATCCTACTTCATTCTTAAGAATAATTATCTACCGGTTCTGCCTATATAACTTTCCCTGTAATTACATAAGAATTGGTAAACACAGTGTGATTTAGTGCCAATACATTGATCTTCGATTTTAGGCACAGACAACCTGGGTCTCGTGAGGGACTCTCAATTCAGCGACATTGTAAGTCGGTTTCAGTGAAGAGCCAATTCGCTAAGTTGTCCGCAATCTCGCGATATCTTTTTGAAGGGTAGCTCAATACATACCATTTTCTTGGAGATCTCATCATTCCTACTGATTTTGAGCCCCCATTCGCTATGACGCTGAATAAAACTTCTAAGGTACCGATTACTTTCCCGATTCACTTCAGGCATTTCCAGTTCTTCCTCAACACAGTCAAATGTGCAGATGTGGTGTGCTCTGGTGTTCTCACCACACCCCGTTTATATTTCACCGGTTTGAAACTGGCGAAATGCATATATATATATATATATATATATATATATATATATATCGGATCATGTTGATCTCTTATAAATGGTGCGCTTTATTGATCCGTCGGTCCTTCCTTTTGTGAGTATGTCCACGTAAGGCAGAATTTCATCAACCTGCGTTTCAGGCGTCACTGTGAGGTTGGGATGGGCACCGTTACGCTGCAGGACAAATTGCTTTGATAGCTCCCGATTTTTGGAAAAGACCGTCTGTAGTATGACAGCTGTGAAATGATATCACTTAACTGTCCTTCTGTCATGATCACAGAGAAGTTAGCTAGAACAGGGTCCAATGGACCACTAATCGCTGTTCGATGATTGTACGGTGTGTTTTAGAAATTAAAACTGACATTCTCCGTACCCATTAGGAGCAAAGTTTTCAGGTAATTTGTTAGGATGAAAATAGGGGTATTTTCCTCAACACAAGGTCGGTAGTTTCTCTCAGAGCTGGAGACTAGACATCCACAGAGCACATACGTACATTCTTGACAGTGATTCGATCCAACTTATCAGCAAGTCCCACCGAGTCTTGGGTACTGAATACTATCCATCTAGTCATCTAGCCAGTTGGTGCTGAGGTGAACCTTACATGGTTAATGTTGGTCAAAGTGGCATATCGTGCTTATGGATCTTTAAAAGGCCGTACAGTTGAGGCAACGAGCAGTCGCTCGTTATCCGTACAAGTTGTTTCTTTGTTCCTACTCAAGTACTGTAGATGTCAGTTTGAAAGCTTTCTGTGTTATTCGTTATTTGGCGCAGACGGGCCAATACGAAATGCTATCGTCTACCAGTGTTCGTCTTCTTTTTTTTCATGGTCTAGATGTTCCCGCAGCTTTCGCCGTTTGGTATTATCTTATTCTTCAGATAATTCGAGTGTTTTAACTGGAGTTCGTTAGGCTTTAAAATTCATTTTTTGGGTGTGTATCTTTTGATTTGGAAGTCTCCTCTCTCTTTCGGAGATTTTGAGACACGAGGCGACAAATCTGTCCGCGTAAATAGGGATTGTTCTGCTTAGCAGGAAATGCGGAATCAGAAATTTGGACGGCTTATCAAGTGATCGAAATAGACAGACGGGTCGCCATGACTAAGCGTGCTCAAGTTGAACGAATCTATGGTTTCTTTTAGCCTATTTTCGTTGTCGAAACGTGACTGGGGACATCAGTTTTTACGATCGTCACAGCAAATAGAGCTTGTGACGTGCCTTGTCACGAGAGAGAACCTCGCAATTTAGTGGTAGGATGTAACAACTGCTACACGCCTGTGAATCTGAGATGTGGTGGCATCAAACTATTGTGTTTGTTCATGGTTTTCTTTCGACTCATCTCAAAGAATTTCACTTTTTTCACTGCGTTTCGGTTTGTGGAGTTGGCTCCTAACTCGTATTCCTGGAGCATTTTGTGTACAACTCCATTATTAATAATGGGTATCAAGAAAGCCGTAATACCCTAATCATTCAAGCCGTTCTACCATTGATCTCGCTGCTTACGAAAAATATTATTGTGTGTAGAATATTTTTCGGCGTTTTCCGCGTTTTTCAACAGCAGCGTGGATGTCGGAAAATGTATCATCGCCTGACCTGCATTCTTTTAATTCCCCTACATAGCTGATTCAGGTTTAATTTACTGAAACTAATGTGAACTGGCAAAATACTTGAACTGGTTGGTTATTAAGTCACGTATACAATACAACTAACTTTCGTAATTTCACGAGTACCAGAACTCTCGATTGCAAAAAAACCTTAAACGATGCTCGCTTCATTTTGTGATTACCGACGACCAGTAGATGATATCGCGAGTGTCGATTGTGATGAGCACTTAATTTCGACTTATTCTTAAGTTGATTGTCAACCAAACGACGTAAACATGTATAGTTGTCGTTGACGCTATTTCAATCCACTACCAAGTTGTAGCCTATGCTTACCTCACTGGCGACAGTTACGTAGTATATGAAGGAGAAGTATTTAGTGATGACATACCAACAGTTCAGTGGACAGACGCCGTTGGCTGTGATGTCCCACCTCCAACGGGTACCTGCGTGCATCTCGCTTTTTTCATGCGATTCACATTAGCTTACATAGCTCTGCGACAGTCATGAAACACTGTGAAATGTTTTCTGTTTATCACTTTCGTCGGTCGTGTACCACAATTTGAGCGTCCATCTCCATGAAACCAGAATGTCACTCTAAGTGACCGACGGGGTCTGCTCGTTTCAGTCAATTTGCCACCACTCCCGAGGTACTAGTGATTAAAGACAAGTGGTATCTGATTGTCTAGTGCACGAGTTGTCATGATTCATAATCGTATTTGACGGACGCTACAGTTGAAGTGTATGTCTGGTCGTTTAGGGGAAGACTCTCCTCCTCTTGTCGGTTGAAGAACCCCACCCCGGCCCTAGCCGTACAAAATTTGTGATCTCATTGAACATTCAACCAACCGGTACGCAAACTCGACCACTATGTTAAGGCCCCAAAGAGATCAGATGGGTCCCGGTTTCATCCTGGGAAATTAGATTTAAGAATAGGATTGTAGAGATTTGTGAGTGATCAACTGGACGATCGCATGGACGATTGTACAGCACTGCACTGTGATGCTGATTCGGTGAATGCACGAACTACCGTCAAGTTAACGCAAAGGACGAGTTGGTCTTTCTGCATCACATAATCAATCGTTTGGTGAGCAACAACCTAGTGCTGTTTGTCCAGAGTGATCTCGTATTTTAACATGGCAATTCTCATCCCGAGGGATAAATTAACGTGAGTTTAGGTTATACTTAGGAATTACCTCGTTTTACAAAGCAGTTACACTGATTACAATGTGTTTCCTATCTGTTTATGGCAAAAACCTTTCATCGTGTCAGTTTCCGGCCAGCTAACCGATAGTGATTGACCCTGTCCATTTGTGTTGTTTGCCAGTCATACCTCTCCCTTCCTGTTTCATAGGCCAGTAATTGGAAGAGTCAACCCTTGGTTTGTTCCCATTAACCGCGCACAGTAGTGGAGTTGTCCTGGTTACCGATTTGCAGGTTACCAACACGTTATGCCGGTACATTTCGGTACTGATCGAATTTAGGTAGGCTAAATGCGCAACATGTTTTCCGTGAGGTTGTGCTGATTCACCAACTAACTGCATCAAGATTACACAACCAGAGAGCACTCACTATAGTAATTGGGCAGACTATAAGAGACGGCGTTTTGATGACATCCTCGGATGCAGTCACTTGCTGAATTGAGCGAATGTTTTCTAAACATGGGTGATAACTCGATGTATAAAAAATGAAACGGGGATGTTACATCGACTGCAAGAACATATGCCCACCTGCAACCGGAAAGCGTCTTTATGGTCGGAGATGTTCATTCTTGGAGCCCATCGGTTGATCAACCCGTTATGATGATATCGTTCTAGTAGGCTGTCATATTCAGGAGTGCAGTCGTCAGTGCATCGACGACGAGCGTGGTTTTGATGCTGAATCGAAGACTGGTGTACTGTAGAAGGCTTTGGTGTTTGTTGATCGCTATTGGTTCACGAGGTCCCGATGCTTCCCGATTTAAGAGCATGTATCAGCCAAGTTCATCTTGATGAATACGATGCCGTTGGGCATGATGATTGTTTCCTCAGGTATTGGATGCGTTTGGCGGTTACGAAGTAGTCTCAAGGCCCGTTGAGAAGTCGACGCAGACCCACATGGACGCATTGAAATTCTTCCCATGAACAATATAGACGGCCATACGGAGTAGGAAACTGACACCAGTACACTCAGAAGTTCTTGATCTGTGTGCGCCGGGGCTACGCGTGGAACTCTTAGTTTAGGATGGAATTTTGGTCAACTGCTAGTCCAAACCTACGTTGTTGTCTGGGTGTAGCAGCGGCAGATATGGTGGCCGTCCTGGAACTCGGGGGCGAACTGGTGAATGACATGGTTAGATAGTTTTGAGGGTGCGACAAGAAACCTGGCTTCAGATGGATCGGTTTGGAACATTCAATACACCAAAGAGTTTGAGGTAATCGAGCACGTGAAGACTTAATGCAGAATCGGATACGACAAACGCTCTCTTGTTGATAGTGCCACGGAATGTAGTGCAGTCGCCCTAGTAGTAGCACTGAGCCAGCACACGCTCTGCTCATCATCAGAGACGAACAATAGAGATAGAGAGAGTTACCCAAGGATTTCCAGAGCCTGTTGGAGGTGATACTGATGTCGGAGACCGTATCTGGCTGAAGGCGAGACACATGACCATTGGTCTGGACGAACCAGAACTTCGGCTGATTGGTGACATTCTCTTCGAAGCTGTCCGGTAGACTGTTAGGTCTGCCAACCGCAGGGGACCCGGCCGGCTTCCTTAATGTCTCTTACTCATTGCTGGTAGATACCGTCCTGGTTTCTGGTCGTTTGACGTGGCTGACAGTGGTGCTGTTTAAAGATTCAAACTTGTGAAAGTCTCACGTATCACACGAACGATAAGCCGACGTGGAGATTTTGTCATAAATTGGACTGGGCTGAGCGGGCCATGTAGTAGATTGCGGCTGGAAGCCGGAAACGCCATTGTCTAAACCGAGCACTCGTTTTGGTTACTGGATCACGGCTACCCTGTGCTTGAACGTGACAAATCTCTCGCACCCCTTCATCTTCAGTTCAATAGCTTGGTATGCAGGCCAGTACAACCAGATAGTTCGAGATTGCACGTGAAGACCAAACACTTGAACGGACCCTATGTGAAATAACAATAGTTGAACCGTATACACTTGTGGGTGACACAGCCTGAGTAAAGAATGAGATCATCTGTATCTTGTGTGACCAGTTGAAAGCACTAGGATCGTAGGCTGAATAGGGTTGGAATGTTCCCGGAGATTTCTGCCGCCTCCTCGGCCGTATCCACGAAACGGCGTCCACTGACCGGCAGTTATGATTTTGTTCATGTGGTGAGAGTATTTCGCTGGACTCAGTTTCCAATGGAGTAGCCGAATCTTTTCGCATTGTCGGGATTCCATTTCATATCACTTGTGCCAGACCTCGAAGGGTATACCAGTTTGGGGATCATATAAGAGGTCGAAGGTATTCTTGATCAGATGACTCACCAACGACGGACCTGCAGAAGCGGACGGCTCAAACACGGTAAAACGGATGACTGGCATTTCCTTCAATCCGACCTGTGGCTGCATCATCTACTTAAGATCATGGTCAGCAGACATAATTCAAGGTGGAAACAAGAAATCAGTACTCACCGTCTGATGTGGTAATCGGTAACTGAAAACGACCAGCGCACAGTGTTATGGTATACGAATCGTGGAAATGTAGTACGGAACCCAGCGGTACTCAAACGTTCAGAAGTACACATATGGCCTTCAACCTCTGTTGAGAGTGTATTTATTCCCGAACTAAATGTAGCACACCTAATTACCCGTTGCATTCGTGGACCGACTTCGAGCAACGTGGAGACACCCAGGAGCACTGTTCTTCTAGAATAGGGGTTCGCGCAACAGTACTGTGAAAGGCGGCAACACAAACAAACATGAGCCAAAGATCCAATAAGCTGGTGCACTCGACCTACACAAAACCAAAACTAAAATTGCACTAACAACACAGCAACATGCTTTGCTACACCGTTCAACTCGAATACGTGCGCGCCTGTTAGTTTCTATCACGACTTGCATATTCCAGTATGCCTTCCGAGAAGAAGAACGGAAATTCACCAGTTACCGTTTATCGAGAACTTAACACTACAACAGTAAAAGAAGATTAGGAAACAGTGAGAGGCGTTATGTTGCGGTTCAGCTAATTGGTTTGTCCTCAACTAGGGCCTCTCTTTCAGACACGGCATGAACCACTGAATCTGCAACGTGAGGCGGAAAAACAGTGATTGCCTGAGGTTTAGAGACCTACGTCATGCGTCCCCTCAGTTTCACTGTACGATTTTGTAGTATGCAAGCCAGCCAGTTTTTACTCTCTCATCATCATCATCATAGACAGCAATACATCAGTGGTTCACACTAATGCTTAACTGCAACCTGGAGACACCGGGGAACACCGTTCTTCCGACATAGGGGTTCCAACAACAGTCGTGTGAAAGGGAACAGCACAAACAAACACTAGCTAGGGGCCCATGCGCACGACTTACACAAACGAAAAGTAAAATGGCGCCAACAACACCGCAGCACGTTGTGTTACGCAATTCAAATTCGCTGTGTGCGCGTTTGCTGGTTTCGACTGCACGCTACAATATTGTAGCGTGCAAGCCGGCCGTTCTTATTCTAACTGTCCGTAGCATTTGCGGACCAACTTGGGGGCAATATGGAGGCACCGGGGAACAGCGTCCTTCCGAAGTAGGCGTTCCAACAACAGTCATGTTAAGGGAAACAATGTAAACAAGCATGAGCCAAAGGCGCAGTAAGCCATGTACACGACTCACACATGCGTAAACTGAAACGTCATCGAAAACATCAACACGCTCCGTTACACAGTTAAAATTTAATGCGTGCGCACTTGCTGATTTCGATTGCGCGTTGCAGTATGAAGGTTCTGATTGACCTTGAGGCATCCCGATCTAGTTGACGCAATAAAAGTGAAGTCAGTCAGTTAGAAGACCGTATAGAAACGTGCGTTGTGACGCCTGAAGGTCAGCTTCAAAATCTCAAATTATTCTTGCAATCATTTTGGAGAAATATACACTTTCTCGAACACTTGCAACAAAAAGAAACTCTGCGGTTTTTCTTTCGACGCTCTCACTAGCTCTGTATACACGGAAGGTTTCGAATTCGTCACTTAGGAGATAGACTGTTAATGCACCAGCTAACCGAAATTGATCGAATTTGTATGAAGTCCCAGGAACTAGCAGGTTTGACGTCAAACTTGTCTGAGCTGGTTTGAAAGAAACCCTACGAATGTCGCTTACAAGCAGGTTAATTAATAAACTGTGTAAACTCGGAAACTGTGCTTAGTAGTTAACAAGTCACTGCGTCTGTTGAGAAAGTTACACAACTGAATTTCGTTGCATTCGGAAGCGAACAGTTGTTGCACTCGGCCATTTCGACAGAAAAAATCTATAACGATAATTTAACTGTTGGCGTGAAATCCTGGCCATCAGAACACTCATTCCCAATTCCAAAAATACACAGCCTGAGCGCCATATGAAAAACGTGAAAACTGAATCCATTTGCTCTGTCTGTAGTTACAGCGGTGTCTCATGAGTTTAAAGGTAATTTTGGGATAGGTGCGCTCCAAGCATTCTGATTGTTTCTACAGTCGATTTGAAATATTTGAGCCAATGTTGTGATTTCAGAGCACTGGATGCAGAATCTGCGGTTAGGATTTTCCCATTCTACGACGTACCTCAGAGCTATACGGTGAAAGAAGTATTTGCTGATGTCAACGGCAACTAAGCCGTGACTGATTTGCACAACAAACAGGTATTGACCACGCAATTTTTCGAACCAATTCAGCAATAATCATGTTTCCTTTGACCATCTGGCCGGCTTATATGTTTTTTAAATAATCGCTTTAGCTGTCAACAAAATTGTCTTACTAGTGTTTTGCTGCTCATAATTTAATCGTTAGCTTATGTGGAACATTGGCGTTTTTCATGCAGCCCTTCGTCTGCTATTGCCAATTGTTAACATTCCATTTGGTCCGATTGGTCACTGTTTATTCACTTCTTGGGTTGCACTAGCTCACATCACATTGACTTAGTTGGTAGTGATTTAATATTGAATGTTTTTGGTGTTAGAACGAGTTAGATCGAAAAAGGGATGTTGAATTTGCTAACATCTCAGCGCGCCAGGAAAGTTGGAATTGCTGCTGTGCGCTAAAGTGGGGCTTCTCTACTATGTTCGCAGGCAGCAGTCCCAAATGACAGACTAGTGCTAGGCAAACCAACTGCGCTCATGGAATTTGGTATTTTCACGCTTTCCGTAGCCTCACACAACAGCCGTGTGATAGCAGCATCGGCTTTCAATCTGAAATTGTAGGACTCAATTTACTACCATTCGGAGCATTTCCAAGCAACATGTTAAGGTACCTTTGTGAGAATGGTTTGTGTGGATATCTATCTGAAACAACTGCCTCTCGGGAGGGTCATTGTTTATTGAACTTGCTGGTGATTGTGTAGGTCGTATAACAATCAACCTTTGAAATCCCAACCGTTTCGTAGGATTAGGATAAAATAATTGTCCATTCGATTGTCTATATCGCTCGACGGGGCGCTCCGCCGGTTTTAAGTTGAGTGAGTCGCTTGTGTGCATCGTCGAATCTGTTCACTGAACGCCTGATATTCTGTTTTGTTTGTACACAGCTCACGTCGTTCAGGTCGACTAACCGTAGGTGTACATACGTCCCATAACAGTTGGACTTTCCGAGCATCATACCAAGTATCATCCTAATAGACTCTGCCAAATTAACTCAACCGTTTTTTTTTAAAAAAAGACGCGTTTACTGATCTTGTATGTCTCATTCGGTGATTGACTTTAAGGATTCAGCGACCTGACCAGTTCTATCAATTCGATTACCTCCGTTTTCCCCACTTTGCCGCTGGTCGATGAATTTTGTCTGCTCGACCGGCATTTGCCGTTTGCTCTTCATTTCCAATTTTAAGGCGATCATTCTTTCGTTTTCCCAGTCTGTTGTTTTGGACATTTGTCCTCACTTCCTCTCATAGCATGCACACATTGACTTCTATTTTTCCCTACACAGTAATATCCTGGATGCCTATCTCCATGCGAAAATTTACTTTGATATCGAATATGTGTTTCCAGGTTCCACGAGCTAGCTCTTTCGTTTGCACTGTCCATGAGATGTTTCTACTCAACGATTTGATGATGAACTGTCCCATATTTGTTTTATATGTTCGCCCCCCGGTTTTCAGCCAAATTGAAAGTGGTCATCTTCCTCTATTCTATTTAGCCCTGCTAATCCCCTCACAATTTGTTGGGGTGTAATGTTCCAAATCCTGACTGAATCAATGACTAATGCAAACCTACATGTTTGGCACTTGATGCTCGATTAGAAATGCAAATGACTGGTTGCTCAGTTGAACTACTTCGCTTTTCCAATCATTGGTAAAAATTTTCAGAGTTTATAACTGTGGAAATTTTTGAAGGTATCCATCTTGAGCACTCCCTACATTATATCCGGCTGTGGTTTGGATCAGTTTCATTGTTTGGGCCCATCTTGGTGCGGGGATTGCTGTTGTTTTGATTAGCCACAGTTCGTAAGACTTGCGTAAGACCTGCTTACTTTCGTTATCGTCATTCCTTGCGCGAACAATTAAATCCTTCGCGGATCAGTTACATGGTATGGCGATTGTTTTATAACATACTCAGCCAAATGACTGGGTTGACTTTCGGTCATTGCATACCCGATAAACGAGTACTCGGAATAGTGACCTTGAGCAAGTGAACTGCGCAACGTCTTTTAAGATTTAAGACACGCTACCTATTTGAGTGGTGTTTATGCATTCAGTCTGTTTCTAGCTTGAATTCATCAGTTTTTTTTATATCGTTCGTGGTTGGTTAGTGTACTCTTCAGTATTCGACATCATTCTGCATGTGTGGTAAACCCCAGTACACTGACAACTTCCACTGATTCACAAAAGCCCATTCAGCTTGCTCTTGTTTGCGTGTATTGTTTGTCCTACTGTTTTGCATTGTTTCGTCTCGAGGGCTGATGTAGGAAATTGCTGAAGTGACCATTGTGAGTACTCACTGTTCCGTTGTGACATACTGTACAGTTCTCGTGGAAGATCAATTTCGTGCGTTGTTTGGTACATTGGCGTAGTCCAAAACACTGAAAATGGTTTCACGGTCGTCCAGGAGCGATGTGTCTTAAAGCAAACTTCTTTCGTTCATTGTCCGTGACGCCCAAATGATGGTATTTGATGTTAGAACGTGACGTCAACAGGAGAGCACTCGTAAATCAGAAGAAACTTATGGGCTAATGGTATTTTGTACATTTTTCAACTCTATACGTGTAACGTCAAGTTTTCAGCAAGGCGTCAGATCATATTAAGACAACCATTTGGACAAAAATCTTGCCCATCACACTCCCAACACTTGAGAATTTGTTCAAAAAAAGCTTACAGGTTTACGCTGCTTGTAAGTGCAGCACTTTTCGTTAGGGTGATATTTTTGTCTATACAATTGTTTTTGAACAAATCTAGACGGTTCATTGTGTACCATCAAGTTCCCACGTGTTTCAGCTTCTCATCATATAGAGCCTTCTTTCGGTCGTAGGATTTGTACTCACAATAGCCTTCAACCGTGCTATGCGCTACCGCGATGCGTCGTGTGGCATTTGAAAAATGTGGCCTCTGTTGAGTGTTAATGTGTTCTCGGATCTCACCTGCTTCTGTGACAAAACGTTCAGGTGCGTATTGCGATTGTTCAGCCAATTTTCTTTCAAATCATGCGCGTACCTGTAACTTTTAATCTCATCGCAGAGTTGTATTCGCTGTAACGAACACATCACAAGTGACTATGGATTTTGTGCTCGCTATTCCTAATCGCGTAGTGGACACATTCTATTCAATCAGTAACTATATCGTTTTGTTCACCCTTTCTCTAGGCAAATGGCCATTTTGGCTTAGTCCCCGACAGGCTCTGGTCATTCCGGTTGTATCTGCTTTCGATCAGTATGCGATAGGCGTGCGCGATCGTTTACATGCTGCAGGTTTTATGGCTGCAGTGGACACTGATCCGGGCCGAACTTTAAATAAGAAAATTCGTACCGGCCAGCTAGCGCAATACAATTTCATTTTAGGTAAGATCTGATTCATTCTACTTTCACCATGACCCTTTGTGCGACCACCTGAAGTCTGCCAACAGCCTTTCCTGAGACGCCGTAGGACATTTATTCATAAATGTGTTATGCTTTGCGCAATCTGTGTTTGTAGCTTATCCGATGGGCTGAACGCATTTGGAATTCGAATCCAGTCTGTGCATCTATTCCCATATTGCGTCAGGTGACATACATCTGCTAGATCTGATCAACTATGTCTCGTGAGTGTGATTGACCTTTTAATTGCTTCTTCTGGGGCTGCTATCTTTCGTACCTTGCTGTTTAAGTGACTCATTTTGGCTGAATTCGTATTGATGCCGACCGCTGATCAAGTGTGCGAATCTCAATTGTCAGGAATTCTGTGGTTTAGGTCAGGCGACTTGATAGTACATAACTCCCTGCGTATTGTGTCGTGTGGTGGCAAGTGTTTGATGATGTACAAAGACGTTGACCTTCACGGAGAGGAATGAACTCATGTCAACTGCCGACTGTCGCAATTATCCACGACATTCGGTTTATAAGTGTTCACTGAATTCACACAGTTTTAGCGGCATCTCTGTTGGTTCCTGCGGTCTTTGCTGGACGAAGACGACGTTTGAATATAGGTGTTCATACTGACTAGGCTCACTCCACTGTTGTTTTGACATACCACAGTATAAGAGTAACCCTTTTTTTTGTCAAACTGCTGACTTAATTTCTTGTTGTCCTGTACAGAAAGCCACTGAAAACCTGATGTTATTTAGTGCAGCCTTATGGCAACCAACCGTTTTGTAGAGAAATCTGATACTGGCCCGTCTAGCAGCGCGATTAGCACAGCCTTTTAAGTTTAATCTTTCCTTGAATGGTGATCGATGTTCTTCCAACATTGTATGGATACCTTACGATCTTCAGCAGCATTGCGCAAACCGACAAAACAATATCAAGGCTCTAATAATTGTTGATTGTGAACACGTCCTAAGCTGTCATTGATATCTCTAGGACTGAAGGATTCGTGGTACGAACGTTATCGACAGCATGCTGTTTTGTTTTTATTTCCATTTGCTTCAGAATATACGACAACCTTTGTAATAATTGTGTACACCACTTGGCCAGGTTTCCTTTTGTGGTCTTCCGTGACTGTGTCCTGTCCTCCACCCTCGTCCTGCGCCGCCATCGTGTTTACCCTTTTTTTCTTTACAGTGACTGGTGAGAAAGAGGCCACTTCGGGCACGGTGAATGTTCGTACACGAGATAACAAAGTGCACGGCGAGCACCCTGTGGATCATGTGATCGAACGCTTTCGCGCTCTGGCCGCATCAAAGACACTGGAGGCAGAACAGGAGTACTGAGACGTGAAATAGTTGCAAATAGTTGGGATGGCTAACTCCACGTATTTGTTGCACTGAAGATAAAAAGCAGCTTTCTTGGATGTCGGATTCGTTTTCTTTTCAGCGTAACGCTTCGTTTCTGGTGGTTCGTAGTGTTTAACAATGAATTGAAACTGATGATTGCATATACACGCTGTCAAAGTTCAATTGCGTGGTAGGTTCCGTTCTTGTTTGGAGTCATCCGGTTGACGGCGTGGACCAATAACAGTGTTTAGCTGCTCGTCCGATGAGAATTCGTGTCGGATGGAACTGAAATTCTTTCGCCCTTGTTATAGCTATAAATACAGATCGGCAAGTACATTGTATTTCCGAAATAATCAAAGAAGCTAGGGTATTGACTATGACTTACTTTAGGTTTGATAATGTGAGATTACACGATATTAGCGTTAGTGTAGCCATTTGAAAAACTAGTTTTTCGGGAAGGACGGTTGAGTCGTTGCTTATGAGATCGCATGTTAATCTGTTGATGTTGATCTGAAAAATGTACGTTTAGCACAAGAATGGAATGGCACCGAGTTTGAATCGTAACCGCGAACAGAAGGCAGACTGGTTGGCATGAGTACGAAGGGATGCTGATTGTCATCAGTGTGTAAGCTTATGAAAGTATGGACCGAATTCAGGTGTACTGTTACGTGCTGGTAGCTCATTGAAAACTACCCCAATTCGCACAACCGGTCTGAGTAGGACAGAAAATGCAATTTCACATCTTTCTGATCTCTGGATTAGCCTCCCTCCAGAAAGGCGATGGTTTACAACTTTTGACAATGTGACCACAGATATTGATGTGTGGGCTGTAAAATGTGGCCTGTAAAATTACACCTGTTTAGAGGGTCGGGCGTCGTCTGATCGATGCGATCTGTCCCCGTTTTTTCGTTTAACACTATGTAGTGCACGCCTGGTCTGTCATTGTTTGTTGCCAGTAGCCGTCCGTCATTTGTACAACACGCCGTTCAGGAACCAGTGTGCTCCCTTCAGTGCGAGTGGAACTTCTTCCACCATAACGTAATCGCACTTTTAGAATGGCTGTGTGGGTTTTACCTCATGCAAGTTTACCAGTCGTGGCCTGTTTGTCGTTCTACTTGTTTGACTGTCTACATCTAAATCGTGCTGTGATTTTTGGCCTCGCTCAGCACCACTCTATCATTCTTTTCTGCTGTTGAAGAATTGTTTTTTTTTGTGGTCAATGGTGAGGAGCAAGGGGATATTAAGACTGTACGCCTCCAGTTTTTATCCGGGTACTGAGAGACAACCGCTTGGGGTGGTACTATCTGGACGAGCGCCTGACAACTCTGCGATCGTGAATTGAAGCTTGTAGTGCTGAATGAAATTAAGTCCGTTTCAGGTCTTGGTGACCTCTACACAGTATTCACAGGTAATTCATAGATTAGACGAAGCTGAGAATGATTAAGTACACCTGAATATGTGTTGAACGGTTTGAAAAAAAGCAAGTCGAAAGGCTGTTTCAATTTCCTGAAGTGAGGGGTAGAAAAACTTCAGAATGAACACTGAGACGATGACGAGTGGAATAGAAGTCCATCTGCTGCCTGCGAAACTTACAACTGGCTAGCGTTAACAATAAGAGGTGGAGAATATGTTCACTTCACCGCAGTTATCCTAGTAATCAATTTATATGTGTACTCGGCTTGGTGTCTCGAATGCGTACGTTGAGTCTGCGGTTAAATTCAACTATCGGTGATACGGTTATTATCGGCTGGTGGACACACCTGGATGCCAAACGAATGTTTTCTGCAAGCCAAACAACTCATTTGCTATTGTAGCTCCGGCGAGTTAGCCATGGGGTGATTATTTTTGCCGGAACATGTATTTTTCTTAAGAGATGTTTACGTTGGTGTTGGATTCTATATATTTTGTAGACAAGACTTCTTGACACTTAGGGTCTGTTCAGATTGAAACTCATTGCCCAACTCTGGTCACGGCTGGGTCGGTGAAGAATTTTGAAACATTACTTGACCGACACATACGTGAAAGACTACCGGCACTACGAGTTTCCTAACTGTTATACTAGCTCAGTCTGACAGGTCATTAACTGCGCATGTCTGACTGAATGTTGTTTCAGTGTGGGTCGCTGGGATGGTTGTAGCGAACGTCATTAGTGAATCTACTTATTTAGTTCCATTCACTTTCTATTTATATCTGTAAGTCGTCCAACAATTGCTCGCCGACGAGCACAGAGACAGGAACGTATAAGATCTATTTCCCTTCTGTAACAACCTGTGAACCAAAATCAGGTCTACCTTGATATGCTGGTAGCGTGTTGAAAACTGCCCCAGTTTGCTCAACCTGTCTGGGTAGAATAGAAAACACAGTGTCGTAACCTGCTCTCTAGCTCCGCGTTGTACTTTCCCAATACAATTAATGTCCACGAGTTAGGTAAAGGAAGGTTGGATGCCCTGCTGGAGATGGGGACGGGTTGCCGAATTGAACAAAATGGTTGAACAGGGTGAGTGAACCTGTCCTACAGCCTATTGGGTAACCCTAGTACCAAATTGGCTTACTTGCCCACTGACGCACTGTTTGGAGGCAGGCTAGAGTCACTTGAGACAACGTTACCAAATCGCACTCGCCTGCTATGGTAGCCACCTTTTGCCTCCCAGGAATTTGTCTCTACAGGCTGAATGACCGAGGTGCATCGTGCAATGCGTCAACTGGTCTACTCAGTCGAAAGCCCCAACGAAGTTCAGAAAAACCACTTACCGGTTTGCCTTCAGTAGCCGGCTGTGTCCAATCTTTTCGGGCATCAGTGTAACGCTCGAATCCATTTAGGAATACGTATTGACTGAAACAGCGATGCAAATCGAATGGAATACTTACTTAATTTTTCGTCAAAGAAGCTCTTCATGATAGCAATGTATTCTGCTTATAGTTAGCAAGCCGATTACGATCGTCGCCTATAGGGGTGATTTTGAAACTCACGTCTTTCGGAGAGATCGATTCAAAAGTTCACAATAGCGCTGACGACTCTGTCATATTACCTAAGCACCAGAAGACGGATATGATAACAACCCGGAGACTTATTTTCAAACAGCCTGGCTAGTACTACAGAACGGTTTTAAAATGACGGTTGATCTATATAGATGGCATGGACCCAAATACAGGTTAGGCGTTAAATTCACTCGGGTTGTTCTGCGGTCATGCATGGATTCTCACAGTTCTCCGATCGGATAGGAAAGTTATTGGAGCGTACCAAACTGTGCATTATTCGTTCAGGCCTGCAATTCCGTGCACGTTATTTGTTGACTCTTTCCAACAAATTTTGCTATAACCGCGGGGGGGGGGAAGCACACAACAAAGCATCAAATTCAGTGCCGAACTTGCCACTTGGACCGTTCTTTTGGTTTGTCACTTGACGATAAAGCTCACCGAAGTCGTTATCATGGGAAAGCCTTATTAAGGGTCGAGGGGCAACCTTACTGGTCCAGTATTTCCAAGAGATCTATCCAAAAGTGTTCTCAATTTACCATCTGTCGCATTTACACCAAATCAGATGGTAGATCAATCAATGTGACTGAGTTTTCGGGTGCCTCATATGCACACAAATGCAACCTTGCTTGATATTCACTTGGGGTATTGGCATGCCCAGTTAGTTTTCTTGGTTCTCACCTTCACTGATACTAGAAATTGGCTAGTGGCGAAGTTCGCTGATCTCTCACACAGCTTCCAGCGTTCTTTAATAAAGCAAAGGTTGTTTAACTTGCAGACATCTAGAAACCCTCCAACACCTGAAGAAAGATGAAAATATAATTCAAGGGCTAGACAGACGGACTAGTGTTGTTATAATGGACTATCGAGAGTACGTAAACAAGATGAAAGGAATACATACAGATTCTAGCGAATTTAGACTTGCAAACAAGTGGCATAATGCTCTGTTAGCGAGAAAACAGATGTGTTATGCACCAGTTATTTTACTACATAACTTCGTTAGCACAGTTTAAAACTTGTGAGCACCAAGACTCCATGACTATATAGTTTACCTAAAATTCATAAATCGGACGTTCCTGTGCGGCTTATACTGTGAGCTGAAGACAAATAGCCGAAAACCAGTGCGTACTTCGAAAGATACTTGATCTGACAGCATGTGTGAAGGATCTAGTTGCCACCCGCAGTGTATGTTCTGTAGGTATCAATTATTTGTTCACGAGTGTATCATTATCAGAACGATAGATTTCATCTGCGATTACTTTCCATCTTATTCCATTCACACCACAGCTCCTGCTGAACATTCGAAACGTTTGCTTCTATTCGAGAAAGAAAGTGTAAGATTTTATTTCGTGTGAAACTTTCAACGAATGCTGAAGTCGTAAACGAACTGAAGCTGTTGAACCAGTTTATCGATAATGCGTTCCTGATTGGACAAAATAAGAAATCATTCGAGAAGGCATTTCAGGCTTTTTACTCTGGCCACTCAAGTCTGTCAGCACCATTTGAATACGCCCGTTGGACGCCTTGGTTAGATGCTATTCACATAGTTCTTTTGAGCGTTCAGTGTATAACAAACCAACGTGGACACGGTAATACAGAAATTTCGTGAGTTATGCTCCTGTTACATATAAAGGGTCACTAAAACGTACGCTGCTTTACAAGAACAGGTATATGCCCCGGAAGGATTACAGGCTGGTGGATGGGGCTACTCTGGAGATTTCGACCGTTGAGATGCTTAAAGAACCTATCCCTATTAAACATCCTTTCGAAGTGACAGTTTGATGAACACCTTTGGAAATATGGTCAGCGTCACGTAGAAACACGTGTGCGGACGACTAGTTTGCCCCCAGTCATCTCCCGGTTTGTCATTTTTTCCGTGTTTGTGGAAACTGTACATCAGTAAAACGGAAACAACGCCTGAAATCAGGATCAAAGAGCACATTCCAAAGTTGTTAAGGGATTCCTTGTTCCGCTGGCTAATGAGTGACACTCAGCATGGAAGGAACGTCGCTTCACTCACAGGTTGCCATGTCAACATCACATTTTCATTTACTGTGTTGTCTGGTCACATTTCACAAATTCTCAAGTATATAAAACCTTGCTGGTCAACTGTCGGCGGCTCGGTTTGTATGCACAAAAGCATCTGGCTACTTTTCTGTGCTTGCCGTAGATTTAACTGCGAGTATCAATCATTCTCCAGGCTGATTTACGATTCTAACCATTTCACTTATTCCTCGTTGATTTTTGCTTTCACACTAGTGTGAAATGAATTCATGTTGTACTTTTTTTATTCTATCCATTCCGCGCAAATGATGCAAAGAGACTCAATGTTTCAAATTTAGCGGAAATTTTTTCAGTCTGTGAAGCTTCTAAACGGCTCCGCTGTAGGCTCCACTGTAGGTTTAGCTCCATACGTGATCAGACGTAAACCAGGAAATCCTTCAGTTTGGTTTAACTTTGACAAGCCTAGTCCTCTGATTGGCGTCAATATTTCTTCGGAGTTGAGATCACCTCGTACACTGGTCATCTCCGTAAGTTTCATATGTAGGAAATTGCAAAACGGTTACTACTCGAATTGTCAGTCGTGGTCACATCCAACGTTGACTAAAGTGGTTGGAGACTAGCTATTATGGATTATGGTGAGATTGTGCACTTCAGAAGCGGGAAGCAGCCTACTATAGGTCGACCTGGTGCTTTGAGGTTGTACTGGTCCCCGTAAGGAGGGGGAGCGTGTTTAGTTGAAGACCAGTGATCGGCAATGTTTGTTGGTTTAGCGTTATTTTCTACGGTGGGAACTAATTGGCGTTGTTAGAGGACGAGTCTACTACCATTTACTGTGTCGGTAAGCTGCCGTTGTCATTTGATGCATTGCGCGCGCAGGAGAACGTAGTCATCAACTAAAACGATGTCTCAAAGCATTAAACACATTACGACAAAACGGGTGCTTCTTTGCAAAATACATTTGATCAGTTGACAGTCTTGATCATGCTGAATAGGTTAAATCATAGCTGGTCTATGTGATGTGCACTTTACAAGTTTAAAGTGTAGTGTTTTTACAAAATACTGTTGGCATTGTTTCGGTATTTGATATTGATAGCAGGTCGATGGTGACCTCCGATCGCTGGATAGTAACATTTCGTTAACCCACACTACTGTTAACGAGGTGTCTACGAAGATAGCGGAAACATGCAGTGCACTCGCCAAACTCCGTCACTTGTGGCTCTCCAAAGATATTCGTTTGTTGATCAAATGCAAGGTTTCCAATTCGTGTGCGTTCACTTTCAGTCTGTGGCTCGTAGACCTGGCTTATCTTCCGGAAGATACACATAGACTCTCGACATTCGGTCATCATTACCTCCGTCAATTAGCCTGTATCAAATAGGCTGTTTTTCGGATAAAATGGCAATCCTTCAGAGGATGTTTGAGAAGTGTACAAGGTCGCTGCCGTTAACTGACAATGAAAGTGGAGACTGCATATTGTGTCCTGTAATGCGTACACCGACGGAAAGTCTGCCACGTTGTGCATATCTCGATGTGGCTGTTAATGTTTGGGAGAATTTGCGAGATGTCCAGGTGATGATTTGGTCACGGACTGTGAAAGCCTCGACTATTCAGTTGAGCAAGATTGGTCGATGCCCTCCTTATGGTTGGGTAGCTCACGGCCATCCGCACCGCTGATTGGAAACATTGTATCTCAATCAGTCGTGAGCATATATCCTCAAACCTGTCAACTCTTCTGCTTCGTGAATCTCTCTATTCGCTTTCTCTTTGAACATATACTTACACTTATCAATTTTCCACACTGTCGTCTGGATCAACAGCATCGCTATCCATTGTACTCATAGGTACGGTTCAAGAGGGAAATTGATAATGGTGCTCTGAACCAGATAGAAACCACTTTTTGCATAATTGTTTGATATTTGCACAAGTCTGCTATGATCTTTGGTCTTATGAGGGGCTAGAATAATATTAGCCTAGTCACTTCCAATTCACTTATGAGGGTGGGCAGAAATTGAGAATTTGAACTGGAACTGTGCAGGTTTTTTCCAATAGACCATACGCCGGAGTGATACCAAAGTTTTATACCGGACATTTTTACTTCTTCCAATACCTGATCCAATATTATATCGAGTAACTGGAAATTTTATTACCTATAATTACTTCATTCAGTTGCACACCGAATGAAATTTGTGCGATATGCTGCAACAACACTAGTTGAAGAATGTTTTGTTGTCTTAGAATGTAGTTTTTGTTTTGCGCCGTTCATCCTCATCATTTCCTACACTCAAAGTAACACTATCTAACTGGTTAGTCCTGTTTAACCGATCCGATAGTGTATGATTATTAAAATTATAAACCTAACTAGCCAGTTTCTAGTTCGAAGCCGTAGTATGCCACAGTCGACTATGCTCATGTGTTTTTTCTAGGAAATTCTCGAAGGGTTTCCGATTAGTATAATCCGAACGCCGCCTACGCTTGTTCACAGCTTGTTAGCTTTCAATATCACTGGACTTGAGTTTCGCACCACCGATTATCCTAACGGGGATTCGAGTTTTGTTTCGCGTGCGTTTGAATTCGTGCTGATAACCCCACCATCGACTTCATCCTACGCAGGGCCGAATTATCATCTTTAAGCTCTTAATCGTTCATGTTTATGGGTATTGCATGGGTTGCCCAATTAACTGAAGAAGAAACATTCATTCTGTTAGCTTTGTGTGATATATCTACATTGTAAATTTATCAGCCGAGTTGAAATCGTAGATTTCATCTTACCTGCTGTTCTCCACTTTTGCCTACCGATTGCTAGTCCGAGATTCTAACTAATACAGACAGTGTACTGCTCACAGGTGATTGCAACCTACACTCTGGGATCTCCCACTTCTCTCCTTCTTAAACGAATAAACATACCACATGTGCTCAGCGAATAGGTGTGCTGATTTCCAATAGATTATTCGCCAGTGTCCGAAATGATCCATAAACTTGTCGATCGATGGACTCATGCTGCTCCTATCAAGGGGACAAAATGATACATGTTATTGCTCACTGTTCGGCTTCGTGTGGGGGTTAGGTTGTATATTCGATCAGTTACTTCTTTTGCAACAAAGAATGCCATATCACATTGAATTACAATCCTTCTGCCCGCTGTCAGACCTAATTATTTTCTCTGAACTAAACGGATATTCATAAAGAATTGCGTCCGCATCAGTAATTCGCCTGTCAGTTATCAGTTCCTAGGTTGAAAAATGCAGAGAACCTTATAATCAACGTATATGAGGTGTTCGCACGCTGCTGTTGGTGCGAACGGTCAATTGTGTTCCATTCAGCGCTTAACTTTGCATGTGCTACATAACTGAACGGTCAACTGAGTATACACATAACTGACAATGTGTAATCAATATACTTTGTAGTAGTGAGTGCGGTTCACGGTAATCATTGAGCTGGGTTATTCAACTGAGTGTATTTCGTCTGTTTCTGCACATGCCATTGACTGTAGACTCTTTGACGTGTATTAATGTAGAATACAAAACTGGCTGGTATGTGTTCGTTTTAATGAATGAGTTACTAACATGTCAACTACGTTCCCACAATAAATTAGGCTTCAAAGACTGTTCAAAAGTTGGTTTTGAATGGAACACCTGATAAATCCGAGAAGAAACAAATTTGAAGTTGTGGTCTGAGTTTTTACACGGTTATGTAAATGTACCGGAAGAACAACGTAGTGATAATCAATACATACTAGCACTATGAGGATTGTTGATTAACCAACAAAATAGACACAGTCAAGTGATATGGAAGAACATGCGGATGTGGACATTTATGTTTAATGCAACTATTTAGGCCATTCGTCCGGGAGCTTTGTGCGACCAAAAGAGCTTCAACAGGTTGTGAAATATACTGAACATGTGGCTCGCCGAGTGTTCGAATTATCAGATAATTCTACGGCACACTCATTTGATGGATACACACCGTCGAATTGTTGCATGCGTAAATAGAACTTGTTCACTTGTTTTCTTTATTGGTGGGATCGTAGTGGGGTAACGTTACTGTTTCGATAAGCGCTGAGAACCGATCCTCACGAACCACCCGTGAAACATTAGTCTCCTTGGCGGTCCACAAGAAACCATCTTAACACAGTTAGTAGGCCAAAACAGACGCAATCTCTGCACTTGCAGTCGAATTAACTTTTCAAACCTTCATACACAAAACAGCCCAGAGTTTGTTTTTTCAGAAGTGTACTGTATCCCTCGCAATGCACTGCTGGGAAACTAGTCAATTTTACCTGGGTTTCTACTGCCCTCTAGTTTGCTTAACAACTATGCGAGCTTCAGACGTGTTCAGTTGTTGTGGCTAATCACAGGATTTTTAGGCTTTATAAGTTCTTATTGCTTAAATTATGCCCTATCTCATTCTGGTTTGCGTCATAACAGGTTGCCCATTGGTCAACTATAAATTGCTGACGGGTTTAGAGTGCAAATTAGGGCTACTAGCTGGAATTACCTCAAGCTTGGAAACCAAAGGTCTGTGTGGCTCCAACGTTCACCAATTGTCGTTCAATACTCGTCTTTCAACCCTACCTTAAAAATGCTACTACTGTTTAACGTTTTTACTTTCCGAGGTTGATATGAATTGACAAATAGAGCCAACCGTGGACGTAAGACTCGTTTTTAATAACTGTTTTGAAGCTTGGTTTATTGCGGCACTGAATGATTACAGTTCAAAGTGGCGAAGTGTTTCACGGTGCCCACGTCAAAATATAGCTAATGACACTTTCAAGTAAAGAAGTCATTTATCGACATTGTTTCCGCGTTTGTTTATAATAACTCTTCTGTACAGTATTAGAAAGTTACGGTTGGAAACTACGATCCTCGGTCCAGACGACATGTGCAGTGAGATTCGGTATTACAATGTGTTTGTTATTTGGAATTACCGAGAGATGGAATTTTGTCGGCTTCGGTTATACAACTGAGAAGACAAATGGTGAAGTGATGTTTGAACGTGTTGTGGCATTTATTTTTCAATGTCCTTCGTACATGAGTTCTAATGGAATAAAAAACAAGCTGCAAAGAGTTCTCATTCGTTTATTGGTTAGCAATAAAGCGGGGCCATCTCACAAAAATTATGTACTTTCTTGTGCAAAAACCGCCTGATGTGACTTCCAGTTTTTCATTGTTGCAGTATCTGCTAAATGGTCAATCAATGTATCTTTATCAGCGACGCATTCTTCCGAGCTATAGTAATGTTTTTGACTACAGAGAAGTGATAGAAGCTTACGTAGGAGTATGAGAATAATTCAATGCCTTTGAGGGCGAGCAACAGTGAAAAAGCACTGCCACCTAGGTAACTGGCACATTTGTATATGTCACTTTATAACATGGGAGTCACGCCAAATGGGCAGAAGACGAACAGTTGGGGTAACGTCATGACTTGTAGACACCTTACAAAATACTCAGAAATTTCTCCTAAAGATCACGAGCTCAAATTTTGAGTGACTGACCGACTTATCCCTTGTCCCAACTTTACTTTGAGAAGTTCGTGGACAAACAATATTAACAGAAGTTTGAAAGAGGCATGACTGATAACAGGAATATACATGGATCAGTCGGCGAATTAATGTTCAATCAGACCTAGTTTGGTGCTGGTACTAACGTGTGTAATCACACACCAAACTGGCGGAACAGTTCCACTTAAGAGAGTACACGAAGTAAACAGATAGCCGGGAGGTTCTATCGTGAATCTTCATCCTTCTATTCAATTTTTACTTAGGTTCTGTCAGCCTAAACAAGCATCGCAAGAAGATGAACATAGTGATAAAGGCACTCCTCTATATTGAGCTTTCGAGATTGTTGTGTTCAATTTGCGATATCAACTTTCACGTTGAAAATCGTTTCTGGTCAACTAATTACGTTGCACAGCTTGCGATGATTGGGTCACGATATCCGTATGCCAGCTGAGCGTTTACCGTACCGTGCATTATACACTGAGGCCACCAACAGCTGCGTAAAACCTCGTGGTGGGCAAGCAACAACATGGTCACGAAATATGAAGACCTTGACTGCTCCATTGAGCAAAGTGGACAGGCATCGCCTGCCTGGATGGGGTCCTCGTGATCACTCAAACCGCTGGTTAGATACGTCATCCGAGATGGCGATGTGTCGCAGTCAATGGCGTACCTGTATCCATACCATTTCTAGTTCTTCCGCTTAGTCTTTTAGTATTTGTTGACCTTCTTAGTAACGTTTCCTTCTAGGATATTCTACGTCACTGTTCAGGTGAGCGGCGACCCGAGCCACAGTACCTTTGGTCAAGCTCATGGTTGTTATGATGATGTCCACTTTACGAAACACAAAAGCAAAATACTTTATATCAAGCATGTACAAAGCGTGCTCGACGTGGCATTTGTGCAGTCGGTTACTTTCACCTGTTAGTGAGATCGTGTGATTCCAGTCATGTACCTCACTGTTCTAGCCCAACAAGTAATTTATCTAACCTATCTGTTCCCGATGTTTATTCAAGCGAAGGCAAACTCACTCGAATCTGTTCCCTTCGAGTTGCCATAGTGTTCGTTAATCATTGAGGCACTTCTCAACCAGACAAGTCTGAAAGACCAGTCAAGTAGTATAGGGTGGGGCAACTGGCGCGCAAATATAGCGTGCCTTGTTTAAATCCCACTCAACAGGAATCATGCTTGGATAGCTAAGAGCGAGCAGGAAACGCCGAAATGAGCGCTAGTGACACCCACAACCAGACTGGACTTTATTTGTAGTACTTCTTTTTTTCACCTTGGAAAAAGTGGACTGCTTTCGAACGTTTTTTCATCGTTTCCTTGACTTTGACAGATTACTTTCAGCTGCTCATTCCTGGATGTCCGATTGCTTCACAGGCCTTGTAGATCGCCAAATCACACAAGAGGCAATCCCACTATCAAAAAGGTCCGTTTAAGTAGACTGCCATAGAAGTTTATGACGTTAGTAGATTATTCAAAGTGAGAGTTTCATAACTGGCATATATTTACTGCTCTTTGATCACCAACTTAACGATGCAGATAAACAGAACTGGTGTGATGCTCACCGTCAAACCGACACTTCACGACAGATTTCGTTTTTTTTCGGAATCACTAGGTTTCGATAGTGCGGAAGCAGGCTCCAACTCAATTGCTTACAAATCCGCCCTCTACATGCGGTGTTTGTAAAACTGGCGATCGAGTGGGCAAGAGCTTTAGCTAGTTGACGGAAGAGTTGCTGGCTTGATCCCTATTTAGTTTCTCCGAACGAGATTGAGAGTAGATCATCAGTTTGAGGGTAAACATCATTACACCTTACGAACACCATTTGCATACCTTACTGTCAGTGCCACTGCGGTGTGACAATCTGTTGTTGGCTGTCTTTTCCTATTAATGGAGTGAAATAAATTGTCACTCAATTGCCCAGTTGACTTTTGTTTTTAGAGAAAGTGATGTGTTTAATGGTTTCATAGACTCTGCCGGGATTTCCCAGTTTGTACTTGAAAGCACACATCCCAGAACATTGCTTTGTACCGAACACACACAGCGATTTATAGGCATCCATAGATTGTTCAAGCGTCCCAGACAAAGACTTACTTTTAGTGACGACTTCTGAAATACAATCGGTTCTGTAAATGGCGATAATTAAAGCAAATCCAACTTCTTTGTTAAGATGACTGAAAAACGCTATCGGTCTGGAGATGCGAAAGAGTACTGCACCAGTCACAGTGCGTTCGGAGTTATTAGTAGCAAGCTGAGACATTCTAATTCACACTTGCTGGTCCACACTCATCAAGGTACGCAGAGCATGCATAATCAACTGTAGCTGTGCCGTTCCGACAAGTAAATGTGAAACCATAGCGCGATATGGTCTGCAAACGGCTCTGCTGGAATCTTGCGTTACTGCACATAAACATTCCCTTAGTTATTGTGAAGCAACTTTCCAAGGCAATGGCATACTTCCTAACTTAATTGAGGTTTTCTTACGTTAATTCATCTTCACTACAGTGTATTGTGTTGTGATCAGCCAGTAACTCTTGGCTTAAATGACTGGTAATGCGTGTGTAGAAGGATTAGAAGCTCGGCAGCGCCCGAAGTAACTGTGTATATAACTGCAGTACGGTGGAACTGCATACATACACGGAACATTCGATCAGGCGCGATTATAAATACTTTCCGATCTGTCAGTGTGTTATCTTAAAACAAGTGCTTTTCAATCAAAAACTGAACAGTTTCAAACAACGCATTCCGCCCTGTTGTGTGAAATAGTAGAAGAATGTAAAAGGTTTGGTGCAAACAAGATATTCACAAAATTGTTCTGTTTAATACAGTACACCGACGATCATGAAATGGCTATTCTGCACTGAAACATAGGTTTAAGATGACGGCATATACTTTGGTTGGGTACAGGAGTAAAACATCATCGAAAATTCATTGTGTTCAGATTGGAGTGGTCGTTCTTATCTGTCAAAGAAGCGAAGTTCACCCTACGAGAGGAAACCATAAATAGGTTTGCTCTGAAAACCCACAAAATCTAATCACTGTCCGTCATTTTCCAATCCATCCTACGTGTAGTTCATGCCCGTCAATATTTTCATTTCGAATGCACCGGCTCTTAACGGTAGAGAAACCGAAAGACATTTGTGTCGCCTAAAAACTCCAGTGATGAATTATCATACTCCTTGAGAGCTACTGCGGAGATAATCGGTCAGAGAAGATGCAGAACTTTGCAATTCAGGCAACAGAAAAAGTACCGTGGGCGGAATTCGCGGATAGCAGTGATTTACTTGTTTTCATTGGGGGGGTTACCACCAATGCGTTGAAACAATACAGTATCATCAAATGTTTTTTTGAAGTTTGCTAATCGGAGGCCACAATGAACTGCCATTGAAGAAGAACCACAAGAAACAGTCAATAGATTGATTTGGGATCCATTCATCCGCATACATCAGCAGTACGTGCTTTTTCTGATGCAAAGAAAGTTCATTTGGATGGTCCGGGTTGTTGAACCCATTACTAGTATACCGGTGGCTTTCGCGTATCCAATTTCGCACAAAAATCTAACAACCATTGGGCCTCAATTTGGCTGAAATTGGACATCTGATAATTCTGTCCAGGTGCATTCACTGTAACAATTAAACTTGCGTAATAATTAATCGATTGACTCTTCAACATAACGTGGAAAGCTTTTTTTTTACTTATGTGGAACTCGGATGTTTCATTAAGAGCTTGTAGGAACTTTGTGTCATAAGTCTGGGGAGAGGTGGGTGTCACCCTTTCTTTAAAGTTTAAACAGTGACGAGAAGTAAGTTTTGCCACGGCTTTATTTTATCATTCCTATTATTTGCTTCTGGGGTGATACAGTTCGTCGTAGTGTAATTCATATCAAATGGTATCACCTTTTTCTCCCTCTCGTATGACAAACTGGATCGATCTAACCAAAACGATTGTCCACTCAACCACAACACACACGTGTGGAGCAAGCAATAATTTGGTGAACTTCGTTTGTGGTCGTTCAACAGCTACCAGCAAGCCAGAATATACCAGCAGATTGAACAATAACAAACCATTTGTTCCTTCAGTCGATACAATGGGAAACTCATTTGTTATCAGTCATTTGTGAAGTGTGTACTTTTGGTTGCTAGTAAACCCGCGAATGCTTCCCTTGTCACATCTATCGTCAACATTTCACCTTCCGTCAGCGTTTGTCTACAATAGATAAAAAGAGGCAATATTACAAGACTCGTGTTCACCGATCGTTCGGGTGGGATTCACAAATGAAAGTATCATATTAACTTAGTCAATGCGTACATAAAGACAAGTTTTCTTTGGGGCGCTCTGAAAAATTATTATCAGTGATAATCAAGCGGTTTGAATAATATTACTGGAAATTATTTTTCGGTTGATAACTTTAGGTAAGTACATGTTAGCTTGTACAACTAGGGAAGCAAACTGCATTCGTCCTTTGAAAAATAATTCGTGTCTAACTGCGAAAAAAATCATAATTAGAAAATATTTCTGAAAGTTCTTTCAAAATCGTCATAAAAAGTAGGACACCGTTCTACAGTAGCCAAGTGAATTGAATGAACTTCGTGCAGATAAACGGACTACAACCGGAAGATGCCCTAATGCAAACCAAAAAAGAGATGTCAAGGCAAGTTTTCTCGTAAATCTTTCGCAAAAACGTTGATCTGCTTCAACGACTTTTAGTCAGAAGATTCACGTAGAATACCTCTGAGCCATTCTACTCTCCTTAATGTTACGCTTCAGTCAATGAAGTTAAGTTGCTCAATTCTATGTAACCTCAGTAACCGCGACCTCGTAGTCTAGTGGAACAATAGATAGAATACCATGCTCAGCTTAGTCACGGATCTTGCCCTCGAATGCACAGTGTACGTGGTGCTGATGTTACTTAGAAAGGTCGCAACCGAGGCCCACCACTTCCTTAGTAGTCACTGATATCAACTGTTTGTGGAACCTCTATATTCTTTCCGATTTCTCAACGTGAAGACGTGCAAAATTAATGGGTGAGCAGTACAGACTTTGAAGTATACTAGCTTACATAAAACTTACAATCCACTTCTGCAAGAGTTGACGGAAATTTCGTTGTTTTTGAATGTAAAGTCTGGTATCCACTTCTGACAAACGCAGAAATTGAAATTTTATGCAGATGAGTACCGATTTAAAACAGTATGGTATGAATACTAAATTTTCATCGTATAAAAGGTGAAAAAGATCGGAGACACCTGAGGTTTGGCAAATCGACTTGTGCAAATGAAATATTTCAGACTAGCTGATGCTAAATGAAGTTTATCTCAATAGCTTGTGCCCAAACGTTAATGATAAGAAGGATCCGACAGAACTTCCCTCTATCAATGTAAAGAGTGTTGAAATAATAATTAACGACTTACATCGCCAACTACAGAAGGCAAAACCATGAATTGTGAAGAGTTGCAAATCTTTTAGAATAATTTCTGGATGAATAGCAGCTGGGCAATGTGGCCGAAAGTCAGGGTTTAAACGTACAAAAAATTTGATCAACTTCATCGATTTTGAACCGATTCCAATCTTTTTTCCTCGGAGCACCACTTCCTGATATTGTAATATTCTTTTTTAATGTTAGTCCCGAAATAAGGCAGTTTATGACGGCCAGATAATCTATCACCATTTATTCACAGAATATGCTTATATTTTGGCTGAACCGTTTGCAAATATGTTCACCAAATAATTTGCACAGAAAACTTCCTGACTGTTGAAGCACCGTTAGCATCAAGCAGACACATTCTGATTTCGGCTCTCTACATGGAAATCGGTAGCGTTCACAGTATTCATGCACGTTTTCCTTTATCATCTAATACTGCACAATAACTGCACTGATCCACATCAGTTTGTGTACTCCCACACCTATTTTACCACTGTCGTTTCCACTCAGTCATTATCATCGTTAGCAAGAATGTGGGATGGACCGTTCTTGTTGTTCGGATTACAGCTTCACTTTCAACTGCATCGATACAGTGATTCTATTTTGACCTCACAAGCGATATGGTGGACAAACGTTGCCCACAAAGTTGTCAAGCGATTAGTTTTCAGCTGACCAGACTGCTTCTTCGATTGTCAAGACCTTGCTTGTTTACTGGAGTAAAATTCTTACTCAACTTCCCCACCTGTTCATGCGAGCTATACGTCTGTTCTCATTGAGTCAGTTTTTTAAAGTTACACGCATGATTTTTTTTCCGGGGTCCAATATTCAGGGATATCCTTCTCCATCTACCTGCAGAATCGTTTCACCCAGTTTACTAGTCGTCCAATTAGAATAATATTTTATTTCTATTTTTTAAAGTGATAATTTGCCAACATCTTTTTGACAATTGTTCTTAAATACGGGTTGAAAACAAGATGCTTCCCGAGTCTTTTTGGGTTGTGCTACAAATTAATGTGGTAACTTCACGATAATAGTATTTTTTCACTTATTAGGTCGTTTACTGTTACTTTTATTCACTCACCTTTTTTGAATACATGCATAATATTCCCTCGGTCATATTGTACTCTTGCTAATTTGTTGAACTCCAGCCAAGCACTTTCTGTATCCATGATGTGCTTGTTTAACTGTGACAAAATTCTTGGTGGAAGTTTTAGCAAACTTATTGTGTTTCAACATTTTAAAACATGCAAGCCACTTACCTCCAGTGATTTCCGATTGTGACCACCGTATTCATTCTGATTTTGTAAATTTATATCCACGTCCTGAGCTAGGTCCCCTTTCAAATAATCCTGTGGGTGCACCCGGGTGTACGGTTCTTCTCTTTTCTTGCCTAGCAAAACTGGACCGAAAAGCTCAGTTACCAGTCTCATTAAATACTCCATGTGCTGAGGATAAGATCATTTGAATGACAAATACTTACCTCTTAGGATGCATAAAGCAACCTACTGACTTGAATTGCAATGGGAATGCTGCTGTCTGCTTTTGCGACGGAAGTGCTGGTATTCTGAAAGTTACAAATTGAAATTCAATCACATTCGTTCACAAGTTTCGCATTCAGAAAGAGTTCCCGATTAGCCTCTGTGTGTTTTCCAGCCATGTTTCCATAAGTAACCCGTGTTCACCAATGCGCCACTGAGTTCACATTTTACACGACCGAATTATCATATCTGAAAGCACAAACACCTTGGCTTGTGAACAGTGACCAAGTTGCCCGATCGTTTTGAGACGTGAACACTGAATCACTTTTACTTGTGAGCAGTAATCGAGCTGTCTGATCGTCCCCATAAGGTCCACAATTGCCGTCACTTAGCCTCAGTCGATTAACCTGTGATTGGGACTTCTCATTCTAGCTGATACATCAGATTTCACTGAGCAGGCTGAGTTTTAGCTTGAGCTGCTGGTGAGTCGAGGAATGCGAACTCGTGATCGACGATGAGTCATGTATAATTTATTTTGTCCAAACTTCTGATATTCAGTAATTCGTAAAACTTATACGATTCTATATTTGTCTTTCAAATAACACCTCGGAAGGTTGAATTCATTGCGAAATGTTTTACTTAATACTAAGGTCTAGCTCTGATGTATCTCTGTTTGTGTTAATCATAGCAACCGCTTGTGAGCAAACAACCATCTCTGTCCCCACCGTCTAAGAAAGATTACATTGACACAACTTATTTCACTTATACCTTCTCAGGCTGTTCATCTGTGACGTGATGACGGAAGTATCGTCCGTCATCAAGAAAGAACGGTCTGGAATTTCTGGTTTACAACATCGTAACAAAACAACTACTTTCAGGAATTGGATCGAGTGACGTTTGCAATTTCTAGACGTAGATTAGGTCAACCGGTTGCTTACACAAACTCAGATCGTCATAGTAAGTCATGGAGGCAGGGAAGGAGCACCATTCTTGTACACATCACATTTTAACGACCAACCAGGATTGTGGTCCAGTCACTGTGCATACGTTTGGTTTTCAGTGTCATACATTGAAACATGTGTCGAAGGTGTTATCACATGGGAGTACAAACGGCCTTTTTGTGTCCAATATGAAGTGTTAGTAAGCCTGTCACCACCACCGTAACTGTGGTAAGTGTGAGTATTTCAGTACACTGGTGTTTTCGGAATAGGGTGAGACCAAATAGCTTATGTGTAATCGACCGCATGAGTCAGAGAGTGGAGTATTACGGACAGTTATAGCATACGAGCACTTCAGTCTTCGCCGTTCGATTACTGTTGCTGCTCTCGTAAAATTCTACAAGAGGATCTTCAAGTATTCCCAACGCTACGTAGTACACGGTTTTGGCTTGCGATTTTAACGGTGCACACGACTTAAGCACTGAGTCATTTAATCACGCTGAGTGAAAAAACTCACCTGTAATTCCCATCCTTTGGTGCCTATCTTTGTTCCGACCGAGGGTTGGAATCTGATCCACGTAATTTTGGTGTGAACCCGTTCGGCAGTGCACAAATGACTATTCTCCAGACGGCATAGCTACGTTCACCAGGCCAGCCATACTGGCTTCCGAATGGAATTCGGCTTACTCAGCTGTTCTTAGGGAATGCCTATGAACGGTTTAGCTGCCTGCAGCCCATCTGTTTGCGACTCTGATTCCAAGGAGTTAAACATCACTCGCTTCGATGAAGTCACCTAGTTAAAATGGCCCGGAAAATCTCCAGGCCTGAGTCTCCAGAGTACTTTTTGCATATACCGTTCCCGGTCTTAATTCTATGTTTGAATGAAAATTGTTTTCGCATTATTCTGCAGTCGATTACTTCGTCTAGTAACCTTTTCGTTCACCATCTAATCAAAAATTTAGTCTAATCAGACTTGTCTTGTCTATGCGCTCACCCCTGTGGATGCCCTTGAGATGTCGACAGCGATTAGGAATAGAGTTTTTCACGACATTGCCAATTAGAAACAAAAGTCATCATGATTCTGTTCAAGTTTTCTATCAGCCGGTGAAAAGTGTGTAATATGGAACGTGATTTCTTGTGGAAGATGTTAAAGTAGTTCTGGTCGAATACACGTGACGTTTATATATGCTGCGGAATGCCTAACTGCTCAAAACGATGTGACGACAAACGCTGATGGGATGCGATATAAACTGGTGTAGAGCACAGTGAAGTGCTCAGATATGTGCGTTATTACTTACAATGTTGGACAAACAAATGTACAGACAGTTGACATGGATCATGCTTGTGGTTCTCGATACACGTACGTGCACTCGACGATGGTGAGGTTAGGAAGCATATAGTTGGTAGCTGGTATTGAGCAGTCTAGTTTCTTTAGTCTTCCGGAATACATATGATTACGTATTAAGTAATAGCCTGTCACGCTGATCACTCTGTTGGTGTCTAGACCATCTGGCACATCATGCACCAAGACCAAATAACATTTTATCAGACAGAATTAATGAAGGTTATGGGTGGGTTAATAATTGGATAACATGATCCTCTCTAATATTGGAACCCTGTTAAGAGGAAAACTCACCAAAACAATCTAGTCAGGACATCGGTGACGGCTGATGAAATCAGTCATCATTTCAAACCATCCAGGGCCGCGGTGAGCGCTGACGAAATCAGACAGCGACAAGGCACGGGGGGGCACGTCGGACTGACAAGCAGGATACGTACCGAGAAGAGTGCGTACGGTCAGGCCGATTCCCTTCGATATTTTACCGTTTGCTTTTTAAAGAAAAATTGCCCGCAAACAACATCAACATTGTCAGGCTAGCAACATCACATATTGAGGCTTCACAAGAAAGGCTGAACAAATATCTGGAGACCCAACGACGTTTTACATCTATACTCAACTGTCTGTCGTTGATATGTCGTATAAAGTTCGAGAATTTTGTCCGAATCGTACTGAAGAATACCAGAACCAAGACACTACGCAGTCTTCATGGAACTTTGTCGCGTTCGGATAACGAGTGCTTGTTCCCTACAGATGGTTTGAAACACGTGCAGAACTTATCGTCAGTCCAGTTTTCGCGAGCACAATTGGAGGTTCTATCCCTAGGATTG
>QNGE01000014.1:550430-595718 GCA_008508345.1 Paragonimus westermani | reverse complement strand
ACCGAAATCCGAAGTTACTAGCTTTCTGCGAAGCGATGCTCATTCGAACTTACCAACCGACGTTATGTGCACAGAAGTGGTTGAAACAACCGGTCGGGTTGCCTTGGTCATGATTACGTAATAAGTGGTGTGCTTGTATGTGTGTCTATTCCCTGTGTGTCGTTAAATATTTGATGTATATAACTGGCATGTTTTACGTTTGCGACTGATGAGAGTAAATGAAATGTTAACATATCGCAATATGTGTCTTCTTTCCGCTCTGATGAAGATAGAACAACAGGCGAGAAGAGGTAACAAAATGCAAAAGGACGGTTTTTCCGTTCGAAACCTAGTTAAGTAAGACCAACTTAGTTTTGGTTGAAAACTAGATAAGCTGATACATCCTAGAAATACTAAAGATGCAACTTCTGGAAGGTGTATTTCGGTGGCTAATTTCACGTTCTATCGAGGGCATTTTTCCTGTCTGTCCACGTAAATTTGTAAATTTGTTTTTTTCTCTCTCTAATTTTCCGGGTTAGTTATGTCAATTGATTCGTTTGGCTTAGTGAAGACTTGCTTTTGTTCTAGTGAAAGGATTTAGGCAAAAGTGAACAAAGTAGACGGCAGGTGACATTTACGACGCATGACTTCCGGTTTGAAAATTTAAGTTGGTGCAAGCAGGACAATATTAAATTTGACCCAACTAATTTTATACTAAAGAATCCGTTATCTTAAAGAATGTAAAAGATCGAATTCTACTTAATGTTGAACTTCTTACGGCTAAATAACTTCGCTAGTCTTCCAAATCATTTGTCGAATAAAAATACGACAAGAATTTACAAAGTCAACTTAAAACAAAGTGTGATGGACTGAAGCGTAACATGCGACGGAAGTGGGGTGGTCGAATTTATTGTTGTCCGATTTTTGAGTTCCTTCAGGTATATAAGACAAGACTGAAGCATTCTTTTATTGCTCAGACATAGTCGAGGGTCTAATTGCCATCAAGTGAACAATAGCCATCGGTTGTTCGAAGCTCCTATATCCAGATAGTGTTCCCAGATAACTTTTTAATGGGAGTATCTGACTCTAGGTTCATTAATAAGACAAACCATCACGAAGGCTGGGATATGAAGATGATGCGAGCGTTAATTAAATCCTGTTTAAACTGAAGTCAGTTATATAGCCATACATGTCGTCTTATGGAAACGTGAGCCGGACTTCGAATCCAGGTAATCAAAAGATATGCAACTAGTTGTTTTACCGTCAGTGCAAAACGGTTTTGGTTTGAAATTGTTCCCGAACTAAGCAGATCAGTTTATAGGGAATCATCATTTGTGTTATCCCCGTAAACGACTGCGGCAGATCGATATTGGGTAGTAAGGTGAATTGGTGACGAGATGTCAGCCAGTAAAAATTAGCACATATCACTCGCCAGGTTGACTTTCATTTCATCGTACCATGCAAAGTTTGAGACTTCAATACGTGTTCAGATTCACTAACTTCTGACAACTTGGAATTTATAACATTTTGTATAAACAAAACTAGGGAGGTGCAGTATTTAGCTGGAACTTAACGATTCATCCGTTGCATGAATGCTATCACCTACATGTTATCGATGGAGAATTTCATTTTTGTAAGTGTAGCAAACGGACCGCCATCAAACTACTTGTGAGTAAGCTATTCACGAACGATATTAGCGATGATGCAATTACTGTTTTGTCTTTCACAGGTATGATCTTTCGTAAAATTAAAACCGAACATATAGTGGTCTACGGCACGTCATCTGCTGCCAAATATGTGTTCCACACTTAGACGATAATTTTTTATGAAGTCACTGAAAAATCCGTTGCAGTAAATTTCTGTAGGATTAGGAAAATTTTCATTCAACGCACTCGTCGCACAGGGCAAGCAAAGTCATAGATTACTGATGAAGGCACAAAATTTTACAAACCGTACACTATGGAGAAATGTCTATCAATATTTTCTCAGAAGCATGCTCCTGAACACAACCAGCAGATTTACAATAGAACTTTGGAATACTTATTCTGCATCTTGCTTACGCATCCAGTTGAATTAAATAATAGGTGCTTGTAGGTCGTACGACATTATGACAGACTGAATTCATTCGAAAGCCCAATCCTGTATGGGCTAATCCGGGGTTTGCCAGAAGTCTGTTCCCTCTCACAGCTGTACGCATATTAGAATCAAATCGCATAATCGATTCCATGAATTTATCCGTTGTGACTTGTCACGTCTATAGTGTGCGATCGAACAGATTACAGGTCATTTGGTCGCAATCACAGAGGTCATTTTCGTTCCCTGGCCCCGCTTCAGTACACGATTATGATGGGTTTCATAGCGGTTAATCGGAACCAGCGTAATGAAAGTTACGCAATTAGGTTACACCAATGGCAACCCCTCCCCCCAATCTATAGTTGAGGCATATTTAAAAAAGAACGAGATACATATATTGTGCCTAACTAGAACACGAAACTCAAAACAAATTTGTTTGCTACACGTTCCTCTCCTGATTACCTCGAATATAGTTATGAACGTCAACCTGCGTTGATCTGTTCATCTAAAAGTAGACATAAAGTAGCATACCCAAGGTTATTCGAAAAAGAAGTATGCAGTTACAAAATCTGGAAACTATATACTTAATAATCTGGCTGAAGATCAAAGAGTCGACAGCATTACTGTAGCATTTTGCAAACACATTCTAGCCTACAGTGATCAAAACGATGGTAAGGAGCATCAATGAAAGGTTGAAAGCATCTTCGGTCTACTCTGGTGTTCTTAGTAGTCAAGCTGTTTGAATCGTTAAGTTTTTATTCAAAATCTGTTTATTTAGTCAGTGTTCAAGTCCGTCAAACACTGACAGTAGCACGACGTTTTCACGTTTCTGCCCAGTCACACTCGGGAATCGACTGGATGTTTCCTATAGGTCAGACGACAGCATGGAACACCTTTTTGGAACAAAGCATTTTAACGACAGTGCTGGAAACTGAAGAATCATGGTCAATCAAGAAACACTGGTCCGAAAAGAAATGTTCACTGAGGTGAGCGCAGAGTACGTTTATGAGTGAAAGTGCAAAAGATACGATAGTGAGAGCAACGTACAAGGCTGGACATGTGCGATTAAATCCGCCGAAATTATTCAGGTGTTTATCACCATTTAAACATTTATCTATAAGGTCAACACCGTCTGATGATAGTAATTTTGTCGTGGTCGCCAAATATTGATAACTATCCAGACTACGCTGAAGGTATATTATATAATTGGTTCTATTCTTCTCCAGTATATGCGGACTTATAATGTGCAGTATAGGGACACCGGAAGATAGTGTTCATTCTGATTAAGCGGGTTCAAACGAAGTGCAAGAGAAGGTGGAGAAAGAGGGAACATCACACATCATCAACCAGTAACTGCAGAATACGTCGAAAAAATAATTTACCGTTTACTTGAACTACCTAGTCTCCGGACAATTTGGCTACAAAAATCTCCTTAGTAAAACCTCGTCCCCCTCTACTGCTACTAATCACTTGTTACTGAGACCATGATGAAATGCATCACTGTATGCTTGACCGAATGTGGCCGAGCTTCATATTGGAACATTTTTCTGACATTTTGTAATGTAAGAGTGCAGTATCCTTGCCCGCCTAAAACGAAACCATTTACGAATTTCTCTCATCTTTATAAACCGTCCGACGCAAACTCAAGTGTGCATTGCGGATCACGGCTTCGTTTACTTGCTAAAAACCAGTGAACTCCATGAAAATTGCAGCAGCTGAAAATAGCTCACGCATTTTGATTGCACCAGATTGTGGCGCATGTCAACCATCTGTCAGTCAGTCTTAGATTATACACATTTTGGCTGTAATAAGTTGTTTGGTAGTTTTCATTACATTCTGAACTTTGCGTCGTTTTTCAGATCACTATCTGAAAAAGATATTCCTTACAGCCAACCTCTTTTAGAAAGAAGCATTAGACTCGAGTTTCACTCCTGTTAAATCTCGTCAGTAATGCATATCCTTGCCACGTCCCTCACCGGTACTAAAATCCCAACCACGCTTTCATCAGGCAACTATGTTCACAACTACCCCATTCACCTAGCATTACGGAAGACCAAATATCACGTGTGAACGTGCAGCCACTTTCGCTTGTGAGTAATGATCAGTTTGCCCGCTCGCCTCGGGAGGAGATATAGTAACCGTCCTGTCAAATCCAACCGATAACTCCACGTTTTGAACTTCCGAGACAGGTTGAAATCTTCAACCTCATTTAACTTGCTAGATGAAAACCTGAATTCAACTATATCCCCGATTGAACCACCAGTAGTTTGGAGGAGGTAGTCAAAAGCCCTCAGCTGCTACACAGTTGGACAACGGCGGCCAGCGTCGTTTATTCTGCACGTTGATGTGAAAAATATGTGGCCCTCGCTTTCGAACTGCTACCCTTTTTGTACACACAGGGCCAGAAATCTTCCAGAAGTCTAAGAAATGACCATGAGACGGTATAATTTTGATTTATTAAGAAAAACGAAAATTAGTCTTAGAATCGTAGGTGTCCTGCCCTGACCGGATTAACGGACAAACTCTCAACTTACGCAAATTTCACCGGTAAAATTGCTGAGATTACCAGGTTTCTGGCGGAAGATATTGAAGTTGGGTAAAAAAGCATTTTTTTCAATGAGATACAGCTGACATATCGTCAAGCTTAATGCACGTAGTGAATAAAATTTTCAGATGGGAAAAAACGCAATGTTTTATGAACATCGTGTATCTAAGTGTAGTGAGGATAGACGGCCGCACCATACTACTCACACCACTATTCAGTAGCCGCTTGGATCGAAATGATCGCGGGATAAATACGGGAGACATATGGGAAGGATCGTTGGAAGACAGAATGACATTTAATGACTTTCGCCACATGACGGAACTGAGGCATGGTGTCCAAAGCGACTGGAGCATCCTCAGAAGAGTGCAGTGTGCAAATGGGTGTTTTTGGTTTCTCCAATAAAACAACCTTTGTGTCATCCGCCTTCTGGATTCACAACATAAGTATGATGTTATTCTCTTGCAACGGCTGTTACATTTTCCGTTTGTCTAATATGTCAAAAAAGATTATCACTCTGTGAAACCTTTATTTATGATAAAATTTCCGGCAAGTATTATCAATTATGTTTCCCCGTCCATCCAGATCACATAAGAATTTATTTAACCATCAGTGTTCTAAACAGAGGAATCCATGGACACTGACGAATGAGGTTTTCGTTGCTCGCCAGTTTTCTGCCTTCCATCACCATATCACACGGCGAATGCCAATAAGTCAGGTCAGCTTGTTCGGTTGTGTACTCGATTACTGCACATGTTATTCTGATGAAGTCCGGTTAAAAATGGAACGTATCTGAATTATCTCTGGTTACAGGCTGAGCCGAAGCAACCGATGGAACAGCCCAGACTTCGGTATAAACTGTGTTTCCTCACTTCCACGTTTATGAAATAATCTGCAAAAGTTCGACAAACTTGAAATTGCCTCTTATTGCAAGTGTTGGTTTTTCTGTTGTTACGGAAGATAACAAGATCTCAACAACATGACAGCAGTCTTCATCTATGTAGTCCAGAAGCTTGTAGGATCCATTTGAGTTTCAAGACGGTTAATGTTTATGGGTCAAGACATATCGACAAGCGGGTTTTTCCATAATGTTTTCCAGTCCGATAGTCTGAGTGCAGCAAAATAACGTTATTGTGTCAGCCGTACGACAAGTCAGCTACTGCCGGGATATTTATTGACCGAGGTGTTCGACGAGTGCCTACTTAATTTTCTGCTGCAACGGGACCGCATCATATACCTACAGAATTAACTGACCCTAGCTGGCGTTCGAATAGCCAAGTGTTCTTCAGCTCCGTTTGTACATGTACAATTTTGCCCTGCAATTCATACATTGATACGGACTATACAGTGAACCCAAGTTCAATTGTTTTCACACGAGCTTGAAATGTGTGAATTTCGGATGAGCTGCGCACAGTTGATTGATCAAAGTGGGGAACATCACCTCTCGTCCAACTTCGAATCTTAAAAGAAGGCAAACACTAATTTTATTAACAGTGTTCAAAATATGTCAGTAACAAATTAAGTTAGCTAGTAAGAAAACAAATAATTTATGCGAATTGTTTAGTTAAAATACTCAACGAGACCTAGTAAACACAAAAAGACTGAATAGACATTTTCACAATGATTTCAAATATTCCCAGTCGACAAACCCGCCGTGAGGTGATGGATAAATGTTTGCCTGTTCGAATATCGTTCAGACTAGTCCCGACCCGACTTATCCGACGAAGGATGAATCCCGCATTGAAATATTGAGTTGACAACGAAATTCATGTGGTGTTATGAGGCTTGTCAAACTCTTTATTTATATCTGAACAGTGCGTTCTGAAGACGAATGAAGGTTGGTGTTGTAGTTCTTATTGACTCTTCAGTGCCAAACACCCCCCACCCTGACTATAGTGAGACTAGAAACATGGGGTAGGAGAATCAAATTAGGTCACGGGGATAAGGAGATTTCTGGTCTCTGTTTGTTTGCCGAGCTTGGCCTTTAGACTGTAGTACCCCGAAAAAAAAGCATTAAATAATAAGATAATCGTCGAATAAAACTGTAGTGAGCTGTTTGATACTTAAACATGATTCACTATAGAGTTCAGATCCCGAACTAACGCTGACGTCATTATGGAATTTTCTCAGTGATGCTTTCTAATAAGAAGACGGTGTATACATATACATTTCCTAATTCTTGGAACGTGCTTACCAGTTTACACTGGAATTGCTCAATTGTACTCCGATGGGCGTTTCTTTAAATCACTGTCTTCAAAAACTGAAAATCACGTTAAATTTCCTTATGTAGTTGAATTTGGAAGAAATACCAACCAAGGGACAACCAGCGTTTGCAGGATCGTTATGCATGACGAGTACTTCTACACTCTCTCGAAATATACTTATTCACAGAACGGAACTGTGTAATAGTATGAAATTTTTTACCCGTATTCGAAGGGTGACATTGCAAATTGCAGTGTGTAACGCGATATAACTAGGGTGATGGTCAGTTAGTGAAATATCCGATATTTTCAGTGTTTTACCTAACAATATGCGCTTACCAGTTCCAGTCGAAAGACGCTCTCAGATTTAAAATTCCGCCCACAACATTTAAATTAGCTACTCACAGACAAATTTTGAAATCGTTTAATGGTTTTGCTGGTTATTGTTTCGTAACCATTCATGGCAGATGAGCACATGACTTCCGCCAGCACTTTACAGAAAGGGAATGTTCTTGGTTATATTGTTGGTGACCACCCTCCACTATTTTTAACCGTAATTGACAGTCAAAAATTATTCTCAGTGTGTTAAGCGGAAGCAGTCCTATTATAATCTAACTTGAGGCCAGGTCTTTTGAAAATCCTGCCTCAGCACACCTTAGTACGGGTCAGTGTTATAGGTCTGTTCCTGAAATGTTATTGTAAAGGTGATCTGAATTAAACAATAGGTCACACAGTTGACCTGAGTGAGAAAAGCCATTATTTACAGTTACCATTTGCTGCTTCTGCCTTGAGGACGTTGCTTCTTGAAAGCTGATTTTTTTTTAGCAATTTTCGTCGAAAACGGTCAATCGGATATAAATCGTGGACAACAGTTTTTAATGCTAGTGGAAAGAGTTAGTGGTGTAGTGATTGCATGTATCTAACTATAAACTATGGGAACTTCTGATGCATTTGTTGAAGCTGTTGAGGACAGACACACTGTGAGACTGTTATGTTCACTTATTGTGTGGAAATGAAAATTATAAGAACCGTACAATTGTCAGCATAATACAAGTGTATAGCTGCCCTTCAGGCACGAAATTATCACAAAAAGCGAAATGTTATCTATGATAATACCCTTACTCCAACACGATGGTTTAACGAAATATTTACTAAACTTTACATGTTCATAACTGTTTCCCAACTTTTGTCTACGTTGATGGTCATCATCATCATTTAAATAAACTGCTGTATCTTGTTTTCATATTGCGGTGGTGACATGTGCATACTTGTTCGGTCTGAACGGCTTTCATGGCTCAACAGTTTACACTCAAGCTTCTGAAAATCTTTCTCTGTGTTATTGCAGCACGTTCACTTATTGGAGGCTAGAATTCTTTTTATATTTTTAGGAAGGCTATCAGTGAATGGATGTTGTTACTGATACTGCAGGTTACCTGGAAGAATATATTTAATCAAATCATACGGCAATCCGATGGCTGATACTAATTCGAAGAAACCTTTTTGAAATGTTCTGTACAAACATGGGGCCAGAAATTCTCCCCTATTTTAATGACTGTCTAAAAAGCGGCTAAATTAGCGTGATTTGTTGATCATCGGGGCTACTGTCATTGTTCAGTCTGACTGTCATGGTCATTAAATATGTGAACAAAAATATGCTCATGACCAAGTAGCTGAGTCACAGCCGTACACTTCGGTGGATGTGGGTTTGTGGGAACTGTACTTGACCTTTTCTGCTACCTGTAGTGTGCACTGTTTTGATCCAGAGGGCTGTGCAGACCATAACTTCGGTCCTTCTACGTCCAACCATATAAAATACATCAACGGGGAGCAGCCAGATAGAAAGATAGTTTACCTTATAGGTTTGTCTGCCGCAACATTGGTCTTGTAAGTGTGCTTAGGCAGTGAGACACGGATGTAAGAAGTTGCAGCAGAACCACGTTTGCACTTCCACCACTAGTGTCTTCCGCGTACTGTACTTGGGGGTTAGAAAGGGTGATCTCAAACAAAAGGGCACTCTGATCGTCTAAGATTTGCCCGTGACCGCCGACGTCTTATTCTAAATGGTCGAAAGACCAGCACAAGTTAGCAGAAGTTTGTTGTGGCTTACCTCATAACTGCTGTGCGCAGCAGTAATCCGAATGAGTTCTCATTGCCTTATTCACTGCAGGCGCTGGCCGGGTTAGCCCACCATTTCCGATTGAGGGACAAATGTGGCGAACGTGACTAATGTTCTCTACAATGGATCAGGAAAATGGTGCCAAAACAGACATGTTCCGGAGCGTTTGCCATCAGTTTGCTGAACGTCTTCGGAGAATCCAGGATGTTTGGTGTAGAGAAAAATGTTAGAGTGGACACAGGGCTAGGTTGACTGTAGAGGAAACAGGAAGTTTTACGATTCGTTCAACATAAAGTTTGAATCATTTCTGCAGTTTAGTATAGCACTGATTAACTGTAACTCGGACTTTCTGTGCATTCAACCGGAAGACATCACGTGCACGCACCGTCAATCTAGATAATCTGCTGCATATGAATATGAAGTTGAAAATGCATTTGTTTGGTTCGACTGCCGATAATTTTGGGATCGCCACTAGTACGAAGCAAGGTTATGGTTGAGTCCCAATCCTAGTTGACTTACATTTGGCTGCCACGTTAATAATTATTCTTCAAAACCCAGAGGACTATGTTGAGATTGAATGTCACACGAGTGGATGCTTGTTGAATATTCAACTTTTTGGAGCCCCAAGCCGGCTCCATACTTCAAAAATGTGTGTGCTGTTTTTCGCACATGAAACTGAGTCATTTACACACGCCGGAGATGAATAACATTATCTGACCGCTGCTTTCGCGACCGCGGTATTCAAATCCGGATTGGTTATCAACACAGCTGAAACGTTTTCTTTCTTTCAGCCCTCTTCAAGAGGAGGATTTATGGAATACGGATCAATGAACACACTGTTAATAGGTGCACATAAGTCTGCTATTTAGGTAGCAACCAACCGACAGATTTATCCATGGGCTGCGTGTTGCGTGCTCGTATGATGAGGGCTAGTGTGGTTTAGGGACGTCTTGAAAGACGTGTCTGGAAGACCGATATCTGAGGACGAAAACCATGTCGACTGATTAACACTCAGCAGTGCTATCATTGCTACTATGTGACGGTTGAACTTGGACGCCGTATCAATGGGATATGCAGCGTCTGGGCTACTTTTGCCTACAGCCGGGGTGTATCTTGAATAGTTGGTGGTGGGGCGTGTTTTCAAACACTGAGGTACTTCAGAAAGTGAACACAAATGGGACTGAAGCCATGCTCAAACAGCTTCCTCAGTTGGGACAAGGTCGTAGAACCTGCAGAGAGCGGATTCCGAAGCAGCTGTTTTACGGGCAAGTGAAAGTGGGTACGTAAAATCCTGGTGGTCAAAAACTGAGATATAATGTAACTATTCAATTTTTTTTGGGTTGTGATATCGATTTTAGATGTTGGGAAAACTTAGCGTTCAACCGGGTGGTCCTGTTGATTACGATCCCGACCGGCACCCGAGAGTTCAATGAACAATTACCGTGTGACCGTGAACTGGAGCACGCGGTACGCAAATAAATCACGGCCTCCGTAGATCTTGATGACATTACTGTATAGTGTTGCGATGAATGTGGCGATGAATTTGTTTGCTGCATCTGATCAGTTGATAATCAACGTAGTCATAGCGCATCGTCAGCGAAATGAAAACGAGTGTGTTAGTCTCGAATAATTTGTATCTTTTTTCTTTGTTCGCCAAGCTAATCTGCTTCCGTTTTCAGAAACCTGGGACTGTATAGCCTTCTACTTCTCTTTTCATTCAGGATTTTTAGTGCATTGCACGAGGAGTGTTTTGTTTGCTTTTCAGTCTAACTTTAACTTTTGATTTTCGTCTTTATCTTTCTTACAGTGCAATATTGTGTACTGTCTTGAACTACTTCTCGCCCCTTGTTTTCAACGTTTCTTACCGGTTTGGATCTTATCAACTGATGATTCCATCTTACCTGAGTTGAGCGGCGGGTTGGTCAACACGACTGCTTCGTGAAAGCTTGGCTGTAGCAAGGGTATGCACTACTAACTAGCTGTGGCGGGAACGAAACTGGTGTAGTGTGATTTTTAATAGTGGTTGGCTGAAAAATCTGTTGGGAAGTGAAAACTGCATTTAAGTGTGAAGGGCACTCAAGTTGCGTGACTCCGCTTACATTACTTTAGACATTTCATAGAAACCACGCCTTGGAATAGTTCGAGGCCCATGACACAGCGACCAGAGTGATTGTTCCGCAGCTTCACGTATCTGTATTCAAATACCTAACGGGACTAGGACCGACATTGTTGCAAAAAGTCTTATGAATCTTCTGAAAGTGACTGACTGTGAATTTGGTCGCGAGGATTTGACTTCTAAAAGTGCGAATTATGTTCAATTTTCAGCCGACGACGTTTCAGATTCCTCGTGCGCAAACTGATTTCTGACCTAATCGTACGGAGGACAGAAAGAGAAAGTAACTATATCATTTCATAACCAATTCTTCTGATACCACTTGTACTGAAAAGGTGCACATTAATGGAAAACTCATCATTTAACTGTCCAACTTCTTGTGGCTTCAGGTTAAAATTATCCTTATTTATACCCCTATAGGTAGAGGCATTCAATAGTAGGAGTTTTGCCGACAGCGGGGTTTCACTCATTTTCGCTAATATTCGTGACAATAGACGAAATTCGCTGATCTGTTCGTCTTGGAAAGCTCAAGAATGTAAAGCTCATGTATTTTTGTACGGACGTTTACTGCATGTTGCAGCACACTATTCTATTCTGTTTTTCTCATTGTCACTTTGGAACAGCTTGGTGTTAATACCGATTAGATTAACAGTGTTAGTGACCTAAAATTTCCTGTTCAGATTTGCTGTTTACTGGTTATCTGCAGAAACAATAACGGACACTGGATTTCAGAATGAATTTCAATAACAACACATGAAATAGAAAAGACGTGCAAGTTTGTGCTGTGTGCCTATCAAACGAATCACCGTGACGTAAGAAATCAAACGACAAGGTGACCCATACACGCAACTTCACAGTGTGACTCTTTTGCAATAACAGCTTTTCCATGAACAAGCAACACTAACGAGGAACGCCGGATTGTGTACATATGATGCCATATGGTACCAGGCATGTCCGATTATACCAGTTTGTTTCTGCCTGTAGTAGCTTAATTATCATTTGACCAAAAATTAGTTCGCCGGTGAACGCTTTAGGTGTATTTTCCAACGAAATCCTCGAAATGGATTGATGGGGAAGATCTTGGCGTAGACTGACAACAGAACAAACCAGTTAACCAGTTAGTCATAGTAATAATTTGTGTAACTAAGCCACGTAAAACCGAGCGCCCTCAGATCTCAAGTTCGTTTCAGATTTTTCCCCAAGGCTACATCAAGCAAGTGGTATTAATTTGAACAGTCTGTTACGGTAAGTCTGGTTCCATCATTGGTTTTTACAAAGTATGCTTAGCCACGTATTCTCACACAAAGTGTTTTTTCTGTCTGTCTCATTCCTTTTCCACTTGTCTCTCTTTTGTTCTGTTAACATTCTAGACCGAAATTTCTTCACTATCAGTTCTTGTTTCATGGCATAGGAACGATGTAATCAGTTTTCATTTCTGTTGTCAGGGTCCTCTCACTGACAAACAAAGGCTGTTCTGAGCTAGTTAGTTCGCTGAATCAGAAAGTGACCAGGAACAATGTGTATAATTTAACCATCCGTGTTCTTTCACATGGTCATATGCGTTTGCCGGTTTACCGAATTTGACATTTCAAGATAATCATGTTTAATATTACTGATACTTTCTCTCAGCAATTTTTGGGGTGCTCACTGACACGCCCCACAATATTGCAGTTTTGTTGTTGAATAAATCCTGACAATGTAGTAAGCATAAAGGTATATATATATCTATACAGCGTGAGATGGAGAGACTGAAAATGGATACAGAAATGGTTCACCTTCAACCACAAAATTGTGCTGATTGGGTTAAACGAATGAGGCAGATGATTCTCGGTCGGAAGCAAAAACCGCGACGACAAACAGTAATCTGTTTTCGGATAATAACAGATGTACCAGTTAATTGTTTAGTTTAACCAAGTACTTTCTTTGTTCTGAACAAATGGATAGTTTATCCGTTACATGTAGTCAAGTGAACACTGAATGAACTTATACCTGGCTGAGTGTTGTATTACGCCTTTTTCGTTTTGTCCAAACTACACTTTTTGTGGTCAAGTGCAACTTCTGTTCTGACTGTACTTTACTGAACCGAAACGTGGCTTATTGAATTGAGTAGTTCTAAAAACACGTGGTATGGTTAGCGTATGGCTAACATGTCGTGGGACTTTCAATAAATAAGCGGTTTTGTTCACGTGGTTGATGTTGACACACAGAAAGATTTACACTAGTATATCCACGTTTTGTTTGTGAGGTGAATAATCTGTGAACCACCTCAATCCGATTAACTGAATCATAAAACTCCAGGCGCAATCAGATCTGTTGTTCAGACATTATAATGCTCGGCAGTGGGCAAAACAAGAACCCACCGTGGAGTATAACAACCTGTAACGAATAACCAATGTAGGCATCTTCGTGAACTATGGACCAAGTGATTATTAGCATAAGAAAACTAAAACGCAGAACCGTTACGAAGATAGTCATCCTGCTCGTTTTGTTCATTTTTAGTCTATCTGTTTGTAGGTAGACTGAGCCGCATGAAAACATCGATGTCGACTAACTACCGTTACTAAAGAAATGTCAATTAGACGGAGGATACTGAGAGAGGAGCCTGCGTAACTATCCGGGCGGTCGAGAGCAAGAGTTGTGCCCTTTCCCTGTCAGCAGTAAACCAGTTGGGCGACGCAAACTCCCTGTTCATTTTTATCTGAAAGGGCGCGGCATCCGAAATGTAAGTTTCTGTGAGTGTTTTGGCAGAGACCGTGCGGTCAAATTAAAATATTTTGGTAATCAAACATAATCAGTCTGTTAAAAATGGTATCCAGGTTAATAGAATCCAAAACGCTGAAAATTAACAAATAATTATTGTTGGTACCAATATTACCATTAATAGTATAACCACAATCTTATTACTGATAGCGACACCATCTAACCGGGTGGCCCCTTTGAAGAACTTTAAGGGGACATCGAGAAAGCATACCACGTACAGTATTCAGCGGTTTACCCGTTCGATTAAGCGTGGACCAATTTTAATAACCGCAGTAAAACTACACGGAGCAGAAGCCGCTGGATGACAGTTTATTCGGACAGACACAAAAATCTAATCCTCCGAATAAACCACCTTTGTAACATGATGATTGTGTGGTCACACGGCAAAATCCGTATAAGACCGGCAGAAAGCTTCCGGTTAGTGTGACGGATCGGAACTACGTCACACCGAGTAGTTTCTTTAGGATAATGTGTTTTAGTACGAGTGTCACGATATGCTGTTCGTTAGCCTCTAGTCAGTCGTCTGGCGTCTCTATTTTTGTCTCCAGTCTTACTCAGAAAGTACTGCTTGATACGAGCAGCTAGTTACCGATGTATCCCAACAATATGCCTAAATAACAGTTAAATGATGTTCTTTCAATGTCTAGCATTATCAACATATCCAGGTGCAATCAGAACATACCAACTATTACTGCAAAGACGAACGCTGCCCGACTTTTCTGTTCAATAGTCTTGTAAGTGTTCTGATAGTATGAAGTCATAAATGAAAGTTTGGCGAGAACCATTCTTCAGACTCCAGTCGATGAACTATTTACAATCGCATAGCGAATAAATTAACCATATACTTCCAATCAGTACATCGCGCCTTTTTTACGATTCTTTCTTCAGCGCGCACCGTTTTGGGTTGTTCGTCTTTTATCCCAGAAAACAACGTGCTTCTTTGACAGCAAAACAGATCGGAAACCAGCCGATTTAGGTAGGTTTGTATTTAATCACTTTTTCCAGATAACACCATGAGGTACTCGTTTTGGCATTCCAACATTTTTCCGTAAACTATTCGGAATAACAATTAAGTCAATACAGCATTTAGCAATGAAGCAAGTATGTGTACGCTCGGAAATATTGACCGCTTTGTACGTAAAAGTGTGGCGAATGCTTCACTTACGCATAACTTATGACTGCACATTTTATTGTTTCAGTAAGCAATTAGTTAAAGGGGACTGGTAAGATATCGAAGGAAGCATCTTGATTTGGATGATCGGTGAGTAGAGTAAACTTATTTGTTAGCGTGATTGTTTCATGCCAAATAATTTGAAGACCACTCAACGTTTAGTTACACTAGTCAAAACACAAACATTTCACCGGTTCTTAAATAAAACGACAAACAGATGGATTTGGACGTTTAGTGACCTTTGTAGTGTGACTGACAGTGAAGAGCGGTGAGTGATAGCCACTTGAGTATGAGAACTGCTACTGCTTTGCAGTATTGCGACTATTGGTCATTGGTCCAAACAATGAACAATGATTCGGTAACGTCAATACACTTATTCGAATAAGAAAGAAGTTCATACTATTCGAGTATAGTTGTTCAATGTGTACCCTAAATCGTTTTTTAATCACAACCACAAGTCATCTGATCTACATCATAAAGACTGTGCTTATTGACAACGTGCGTTTCGCTCGGCACTGACAAAATATCTAAACGATTCGGCTACTTTTTTAGTTTGAAAACTTGAACATTGTTCTGCAACCAATTTGATTCATATTGACCATGCGCTAACATTTCCTCTACAATCACGGACAGTAGTGGCCATAACATTGGTTTATGTGAAAGGTGGGCATTCAATATCTTCCCATTGCATTACGAGCTGATTAGCCTGACTGTGTAAGCCGAACAGAACATATTTTTTGGTCTGTGTAGTAAACAGACATGTACTGTTACACACCCGCGTCGAAAAATGAAGAGACCAATTGATTAGACGTTGGTACAGGCCAACGATTAAGTTGTTTGAATTGGAGTGAAGATATCCTCACCGTAGACTTTGGAAGTGTTGCTTATATGATAACGCTCAAACAAATGTAGGAGAAAATGATCAGAAATGAAAGTCCCCAGGCAATTTTTGGGTTCAGTAACTGAAGCACATTTATAGGAACAAGTTGAGCATGCACATTAAAACCTCTATTTTCGTCTATGGCGGACGCTTACGGGAGACGTGAATTTATGTTTTAAAGGGATTTCTTTATCTTGGACGCCTAGTCTAATCAATCAATTAGTACAGTCACCTGTATCGGTACTGTGTACATTTATTGAAATTCACATTTTGTGAACTCCAAACAAACTTCAGACACACAATACCTTTTTCTACGAGACGTCTTGCTTCAATCATCCACATGTATATATCGTTAGTTACGCGATATGAAATCACCGGATTTTGTCCCTCGGTTGATCCGTCGTCGGTACACGCTCAGATAAATGGTCGTACAATGTTAATCTGCAACCCAGAATCCCGCATAGATTAAGCAACTGCCATACCTGCATTGGAAGGGGTAAGGTGCACTTGAGCGGTTGAGATACATAAACTTGATTTATCAGCAAGAACGCAGAAGTGAGCGGTTTACAATATATCTCTTCTTGAGTCATATTTCTTAAGTTCCCGGGCTTCGATAAGCGGTTGGATATGAGACAGTCAGCTGTGTTTAGTTACAGAAGACCTGGCGTGAAAAATTCATCACCCTCAATGACAACTCGCCGCACGTGTGCACCAGTCTCAATTGGCTCAAGTTGAGCGAATGAAGCAGCTTGTTGTCGTTTGGTTTGTTTTGATACCTGTCATGTAGGTGACCAATCAGTCGCCTAGTCACTATTTCATCCAATTAAACAGACTTTCATCGTGCTGTGACTTAAAGTACCGATAAGAAGTCTGGCTAATGACTCGCGACCTTGCCTCAGGAAGTAAGGTAGAAGGTGGCGTTTGTATACTGAGTGCCTCGGTGGTGGAATGGTCAATTCCTTATTACAGGATAACGGTGGCTCAGTGTGGCCAGGGTGTAGCAAGTCATCACTAGTTTGAGCTGAAAGGACTTTTTTCCGAGACATCGGTTCTCAATGTTGTCCATCAGCAGTGACCGGATAACACAGGATCGTAGTTTTATGATAAGGCAATAGGAATATCCATGACCCCTGTCAAGACACACTCTTACTAACTGTAGGTCAATGAAATGAGCATGCTTGATTAAACTCAGCAACTACCCGGGTAGATTTGGCTATGCAAACTTTGAATTAGTCGAATTCTGTGTTCCAGTCGACCATCAGATTTCTGGTCTTTGTTAGTCAGGGTACGAGTCGAATGACAATGATTGCACAGCTGACCAGCATTCAACGAAGGTCACGAGACCAAGTTCGGACTGAGAAATAAGAGGGTTCAGAAAAGTGTGGCGCATATGCTGGATGTATGCGCACACAGTCAGTGCGCATTCACAAAGTGCGTCAGGGTCGGGAGCAACAGCTGTAAAATTTCATGTCAGATTTGATTTAACTGAAGGATTTCAAGTGTCACTGCCTCCTATTTAAAACATTGCACATATGTAACCGCGTGATCTAGTCTATTCGCCCTGAGTGCTAGTGGAACTCCTGTTTCGCTTCTTATCGTAAACGCGCTGATTATAGGTCATCAACTATTTTCTCTACACCTCATACTGCTTGCAAAGTCTCCTTCTAAGTTCGGCAAAAATGTGTGTGGTGAGCTCCAAAATTTAACGGACGTGATGGTGAAACACAATCGTCTTTATTCTCTTTCAGGAATTCACTTCTTCCTACCACGTTCAAAGCAAATATTCGACTATTGGTGCTTGGTGGTGATGAGCCAACAGAAAATGTTGATTTCCACTAATTTCATTCAAACTGAGAAACGGATGCCTTGTAAGCAACCAGTATGTTTTCAGGTAATTCCTGTGCAGGAGAAACTCAACGAATTGGAGTACAGCAGATCAAATTTTGCTGATCGTTTCGCACACAGAATTATTTTCTGATATTAAGTGGATGAATAGAAGTTAGGGTTTGTGCATCGCACAGCAACTAAGTGACTTTCCTCCACTTATCACCCACAGAACATTACCTAGCAGCCACCGAACCACATTGTGTGCGGTCTACATGACGGGGAATTAGTTAACCGGGCGAGCAGATCTCATGTGGTGTTGTCCAAAATGTCATTCTGAACTTCAAGGTGTCCACCAGTTCGTTCCAGTGCGCACTTGCACTGACATTTGCGGCAAAAACCAAATTTTGGGCAAACACATTGCTCAACACATCCAGAACTGTTCGATCAAGTCACAAGCGCAGTCTTGTGGGCAAACTGAGCAAAGAAGAGGATACCCGGCTTCAGAAACCGCTTTGTTCATGGAATCAACAGAGCATCAGGGTGACCGATATAACTGGACATTCACTGCATAACATCAATCCTAGTTTGCATGAGTTCACAGGCAAAAAATCAATTACACACGCGGTTGCTCGCCTTAAATCGACCACTTAGTTTTGACCCACAGATGAAATCTTTTGCTGTTCGAAAACCCAGTACAGTTAGGCAACTCGTTTACAGTTCCTTGCCGTTGGAATGAATCGGAATGCTAACGTGTGTTGCGTTGATGGACTACTCATATTCAGTCGAACAATACTGTGATCGTGGTGTGAGTAACGACGCTACGTGCAAAACAGGTTGGGCAGACAGTCTGGCCGTAGTTAATAAATTCCCTACCATTTATCAGTATCACACAACATGTTTTCATTCAGTTTGTTCTGACAAACCTTTTCTACGAGAGCGTCCGTAAGTATGCCTCACAACTACTGAATGTTTCAGATAGAACATTATACTCTGGTTGATCTGTTTACCTTCACTCAAAACGCTGAAAAACCTTGGAAACTATGGGAAAACAGCCAAGTTCCCACAAAAGTGAGTGAAGAGAATGCACGTTCCACACTACTGAGATCTGCCGATCGAGCTTAGGCTCAAATTACCCTTGGCGAAACCTGAGAGATGACCACAGATGTGTCAGTTTATTCCATGCTAGAAAAAGGAATGATTCTAAAAATTGTAGGAGGAATGAACCGCACGCACGACCATACACGCAACGATGAACTCACGTCTGTATTGAACGAGAACGCGCTCCGTGCAATGGGTTCATGCTCAAACAAGTATGCCCGGATAAAACCTCTTTGTACGACGGTGTGTGTGTACCCACGCAAAGATAGAGTGGCACACCCACACTCCGTGTATCTGTTTACGTCCGTAAACAGGCCGGTACGTGCACAAGTTAGACAAGCGCACACTACTTGGCCAAAAGGTGGTGCTAGTTAAAACTACGAAACTGCACAAAAAGATCTACCATGTCACAGTCTTTTAAATATGAATCCGAACCCAACGATCAGGTTATTCGGATTAAACGTTTGTTATCGATACCGTATTGTCAGAATTGTTTGCGTCACATGCAACGAAGATAACCAGCCTGCGTGACGCACACGCTTCCTGCTGGCCATAAAAGTCCACAGATTACCACTTTCTTCAGAATGCACGTAGATGAGCTTGGTGTTGATCAGCGCATAATATTTTCGAGCGCTCACGTCACGGAATTTTCCATTCACTTAGTTCACTCCACTCGGTCTTTGATTCATAGAAATCCTAATGCTGTTCGCATTTGACAGTTGCTCCATTGAGTCAACTATTCTGGCATACAGTTATCAAGAGGTGATCTATTAAACTATTAATGATTAACCGTAGTCATGCCACCCACTTTATGGCTCGGACATTTTTCCACTTACAAATTGCATCGGTGAAACGAATGGTGAACTAAACTTTCCCTCTTTATTCTCACTCCACCAGACACCTATAGAAATTCCTAGTGAGGTGAATTTGCTCAGAGATGCCTTTGATATGGCGTTAAGCGCCAATCATCTCTGTTGGCTTAATCAGTTTTATTCAAAGTTTCGTTCCATTTATCAAGGTGATTATAGTCCGACCTCCGTTTGTTTCACAATTCAGTTACTGCGGATAAAAAACGTAAGCAACGTTTTGACGGCTGTTCTTCCTTTCCTGCAGCCATCAGAATCATATGTTGGTTTAGCCGGCCTATCCGGGAGCTGTTATAACTGAGGTAATGAAGTGATTTTGACACGATAATGCAGTTTTCATCAGTGTCGGAAGTATTATTTTAAAATTTGGCTTCGAGAGTCATTCAAAATCCAACGTCATAAACTCAATGAATTTGTCAGTGTATTTCCCCTCCTCACAAAGTAGAGTGTACAAGTATACTATTTCAAGGTTTTTGAACTGAGAGTATGATATTTACTCAGGGCATTTACCACATTTAAACAACATATCTAGTCGGCATAATGTTGATTTTATTTCTCTATCCATTTACAGTGCACAAAACTTTGTGTGGCGTAACTCTTCGAAATGAGAATATTGCGGGTTTCTTTGTGTTCATCAAAATAATTCATTTATTTTCGTGCAACACTTTCACGCCAGTCTCTAATTGACTCAGATTTGCACGCAACCTTTTGAATCACCTCTGACGACCAAGGATAGTTGACTAAATAACGCAAAGTTGATTATTCCAATGAAGCTTATTCAGATGGTTGGCTTAGCGGGACTATTTTCTAAGTCCAAAAAACATCGGGAGGGGCGATTGAAAGGATGTGAGTTTATACGATACTGTTTGATAGAACCACAATGAAAGTGTTCTCGCTTCTTGAGCGTGAATGAACTGGATACAACAACTATTCAGCAGAAAAGCATTCAAAATGGGGTAACCGAATATGAGTCCACAAATTGCCACCAGTCAACAGGAAATGAGTTCTTCGGGTACAGGTGAGGATGGGAGTATATCAAACGATACCAAGGAAGGAAGTTTTTGATGAATAAATAGTGGCAGTTAACAAAAAGTGGAAAGCAAACATTTCATATGTAACTATGATACAAAATTCATCAAGACTGTTTACTTCACACATGAACGACATAAAAAGACAAATTTAGCATCTCCTTTCTACAAACAGCCCAAACATGCCTCAACGAATTCATCGTTCAACAACGTACCAAACACAAAACGAGAAGCGTACCGGATGAATTTCAACAAATCTAACGTAACCATTGAAAACATTCACGAACCAATATTTTGAAAACAATTTGCAGAACGTTTTCAACACTAACTCATGCTACCAATATTCTTAGTTTTCAGCCTACAGGTCTATAGCCTTTCTCTCAAATTCGAGGAAACTACAAGAGGCCAACGTACTCATTGGGGGAACATGCACTCATCGAGCAGTCGCGAACTGAGGTGACCGGAAGTAGAAAGCCTTCTGGAACGAACCACATGAGAAGTGAATGTCCTGACTTCAATAAAGATGTTACTGAAGCTAAGGGGCTGGCTCGTTTGCTGGCATAAACTTGACGATTGCACTTATGCAGCCATACAGTTAGGATCATTCCACTCTGTTGTAGAACAGTTGACCACTGTAATTCCGAGATACTGAGCGCACTGAGATGTTTGATTAGCAATTTCTCCGAGCTGTCGTTTGACTCAGCTGCATCAGCGACTAAGCAATGAAGAGGTTAGAACAAATGTTAATGGATCTAAGTGTAAACAATTCCGTCGTTACGGCTGTTGTCGAACAGCAGCTAAGTTTGCCCTAGTCTTGTATACCTAGCAGAGTTTCCTTTAGAAACCTGATAGGGAAAAGGAATGTAGGGAGGAAGAAACAACATGGAGGAAATAAATGGTTTTCACGAAGCAGAACAGTCAATATGTTTTGAGATCCATGCTCTTTACTGCCTTTGACACAATGCCGTGTCAGTGAGTGTTTGCAGCCAGCGGTTTGAGTGATCGTGGGCTACCCAACCATAAGGAGGGAATCGACCAATCTTGCTCAACTGAATAGTCGAGGCTTTCACAGTCCGTGACCAAATCATCACCTGGACATCTCGCAAATTCTCCCAAACATTAACAGCCACATCGAGATATGCACAACGTGGCAGACTTTCCGTCGGTGTACGCATTACAGGACACAATATGCAGTCTCCACTTTCATTGTCAGTTAACGGCAGCGACCTTGTACACTTCTCAAACATCCTCTGAAGGATTGCCATTTTATCCGAAAAACAGCCTATTTGATACAGGCTAATTGACGGAGGTAATGATGACCGAATGTCGAGAGTCTATGTGTATCTTCCGGAAGATAAGCCAGGTCTACGAGCCACAGACTGAAAGTGAACGCACACGAATTGGAAACCTTGGATGTGATCAACAAACGAATATCTTTGGAGCGCCACAAGTGACGGAGCATGGGGAATATGTTACGTGCTTTCACTAGTTTTAAAACAACACTTTTAAACTCTGAAGCTGCAATGTGCATACCGTACAGTTCATCCATACCATCCATTCCTTCCAGCATGCTTTGCATATCGTCTCCAGAAGAGCTAAGTAAACGATATGGTGTGCATTCTTAACATCTGATAGATTACCGTCTAGTGGAAGCTTCATACGGAAAACCTGGGAAGCTGTGAGTGTTGTTTCTAGGATATTGTCCATCACGAAATAGAAAGGAAGGAGGAGATCGGACATTCATATCAGTCAACGCCTGAGTCAATATAAGCTCGAGATAAATGTTCATAAATGAGAACTTTTTACTCATAGCCGGCGTAAGACGATTTTAACAAACTGAAGTACTTCGCTGGGGCTCTGCAATGAAGACAGCCTGCTGGGCAACCGGGTCTGAAGCATATGTGCGTTCATGACTATTACAGCCCTTGGCTAAGGAGAATCGTGTTGATGTTTCTCTGTCAACTGTGAAGTGCAGTTATGACCGATATACTTGCGAACACGCAGAAAATCCAACTTTTATTCTCCTGTCTGATTTCTTACATGTCTGATAAGCGGCCGGATTTTGAAACCAGTGAGCACTTCCTCTTGTAACAGACACATGATCAGTCCCTCTGCCCTTCACCACGGTCTTTGGAAAGAGGTGGGTAAATAAAGTGATGGAGTTATTTTGGGATCCAGAACAAAGAACCACCAAAATTTCCGCAATTCACAACTGTATGAGCTAGCCTTGGCCATCTGCGCTGTTTCTCAAGCTGCTCAGCCGATTTGTCAAGCTCCGGGATAGGCTGTGTATGTGTAAGACACTTTTTTCGCATACAGACTCATTTGACCTTCACGTGTTGTTAAGCTGCGAATAAAACGGACATATTCGAAACCGCTTCCCTCTTTTTTGACTTATTTTGACAGTTCAAACCAGTGTCCAGATGAGGCTTAATATTGGTTCTGAAGAGGTTCGACGGAATACGAATTTGTCACAGCATTTTTGCTAGCTGTAAACCATCTTCTTGCCCCTCTCACTCTTTTCTTGCTTTAAGACAAAATCGGGCAGTTTGGTTGGACAGAAATTGTAATTAAGACGGGACAACAGTTGCGCGATGGGATATGTGAACGCCCAGTGCTAGCAAAAAATTAGGTTATGTTTTAAAATTAGCCATCATTCAAATTGCGGATCACCCATTGGTTGAAGAGTGCTTATTTACGCGGTCTAAAAAGTAGAACTGCTTATTTTCACATCAAAATATTACAAGTTTCACAAAATTTCCATCACTTTTAGTAAGGTTGCATTAGTCCTGGTGAAAAAGCAAGCCATTAAGCTAAACAGTTTGGGGGAATCCTGCAAAACTCGATCAAGTTGAGGAGTGGCGGTAGGTGTGTGTCGATGTGACCACCAACTTGCAAGAGACACCTTAATGAGGTGAACAGAATCAAAACTGATGAATTTCGCCCTATAGTTTGGAGTCGGTGAGAAATTTGTGAGAGTTCCTAATGTGAAATATGTTGACAGATAGTAGTGTTACCTGTCGGTTTCCTTCCCTAGATGATCTGGTTTCCATATTGTCTAGAGGTGAAACCTTTATGCTGAAAGCAAATGTGCTACCAGCGAGCAATTTGTGAACATCTCAAAAATTAGTAACTGTTTACATAGCGGCTAAGAATAAAAAACACCATAGCAGCAGATAACTAAAAGGACGCATTTCAGAAAATATTTCAGCCTGACGTGTTTATGTAGGAAACTTTCAACTATAGATAACGGGACATCTTACGGTATGTGATTAAAAAGAAAGTCTGAAAATAAGCAGTTAATTTTACATAGAATCATGGAAATTACACAATCCGTAGCCTCTGGTGTTCCTTGACAGGTAGCAGTAAAAATTAGTAGGCTCGTATGCTACGCTTGCAACGAACAATGTTGTTTCCTATAGGAAAATACCTTCAAAAGAAAAGTGTTGGTTAAGTCTCGGGTGACGGACACTCAGACTTCTCGGAAAGAGCAACAGTCTTTACATGCTACTTTGCGTTGTGATTAGTTGTGGTAGATTAAAAATTAAGAGTACTCTTTAGCCAATTCTGTTTACCAAGTTGTAGAGTTCGGAGGGCTAAATGTGATCGGTTACGGGTTCGTACGTGTTCAGTAGCCTGGTCTGGTCACCTCACAACACCGTGGAGAACAGATGGACGATAACCTGAGTGACCCAGAATACAGAAGTTAAATAATTATTACGTTAGCGATAGTTCAAGATCTAACGAAGAATAACATAAAGGTGCACACAGCTTGGCCAGTGAAGTTTCAAACGTTCCGCTTTCGACCTCTTGATTTATGATAGAGTTGAGCCAAGAGGTGAGCAGCAAATTAGTGAGTGCGTAGATACAGTTGAATCACCATCATCATCGACAGCAATACATCAATGGTTCACATGAGAGATCGATTGGAGTTAACAGGCAGTAGCTGTGTCTCCTCTCCAGACGATCGGGCAACCTGATCATTGCTCACAAGCGAGAGTGGTTGAGCGTTCAGATTTGATGATTCGGTCGTGCCTAATGTGAGGTCAATGGCGCAGTGGTTAACACGGTTGCCTCATGATTGGAATGTCCGGAGTTCAAATCCCGGCCGTGGCAAGGATATGCACTACTGACGAGCTCTAATGAGAGCGAAACTCGAGTCTAGTGCTTCTTTTCGAAAGAGGCTGGCTGCAAAGTCTATCTGAATGCGAACGCTGCGATCAAATGTGAGTGATGGTCAACTTGAAAAAAGAGTTAGATATCCTTTGTGGATGACCGAAAAAGTGGTAGTCAAGTACTAGCAAATAGAGATAAGGAAGATATTGTTAAGATGTCCGAAGAAACCCGAAGAAGGTGTAAAAGGAGTGGCAACCTTTCGTTTCCGACAACTCAACATGCCAGAACTACAATCAGTGCTGTCATGTTTACATCGACGGTTTGTGAAACTTGTTCGACTTAGCAAATCACTGGTTTATTAAGGCAGAATGTGCTTGCTCGTGGTTAGGATAACTCCTCACCTATAAACTGAACGTCGCTCAAACTTAGTCGGAACTCTTGCTCTGCCATATACCTTCTAGTTGGCCTCTTTCGAAAAGAATCACCAGACTCGAGTTTCGTTCTTATTAGAGCTCGTCAGTAGTGAATATCCTTGCCACCGTCGGAACTAGAACTCCCGCCACGGTTACGTGAGGCATCCGTGTTGACCATTGCACCACTGACCTAACGGTAAGCACGACCGAATTATCGCTTGTGAAAGACCAACCACATTCGTTTATGAATGGTGTTTGGATTGCCGATCGTCTCCGTGGATACAGTAACTTTCTTGTTAACTCCAGTCAATGACCCCTCGGCCAGGACCACTCTCCGAGTTGAAATCACATGAATCACCAATTTTTGAGCGATTTTTTTTATCGTTGATGAGTATTCGGGTATCTTAGTCCTCATACAAAGTGAACATCACTGACAACTGATCAAAGCTGCTGCATTCTCGCGGACCTCTTGGTAGGCTCCTTTTGAAAAGAAGCATTGAACTCGAGTTTTGTTCTGGTTGGAGCTTGTCGGTACTGCACACCCTTGGCATTACTTGACTACTGGTAAGGATATGTACTACTGATGAGCCGTGATAAAAGGAAAATAAGCCGACTGGAAAATCTGTAGGAACGCGACAGCTGCAATCAATTGTGGGCGATGATCAATTTACCTGGAAAACAAAAACCGCCATAGCCACCATTGACTCTTAAATTTGTCTCAATGTACACAACCGGCTTAGGAGGACAATGCAGATGTAAAGGTGTTTCACTTTTTGGTCAAGCAACAAATTAGTTAAAATACAACAAACATGAAAATATCAAGATGACTTAGGGGAACGATTAACAAGAAGGTTGTTGACCGCATTAGCGCTGACAGATTTCGTAGGCCATGGAGTGTTAATGGTTTGCCTGCTAGTCAGCTCTAAATTTGGCCATCCGCGTCGTCTTTTTAAATCAGTGAACCCAATTGACGGTTCGCAGGAATACATCTGTTTTGGAAACACTTCACGTGATCAAATAGTTGGTCGACAAAAGAGGTCCTAATTGACTTCGCTACTTGTTCGACCAAATGCAGAAAACAGCCTTTTTTCACTACTGACGAATACAGTCTTCATTGCTAAATAAACGGAATGTTAGTCAGAATTATTAACGTACCAACTCGGTTATCCATGAATGAAATTTTACTGGTTACATCGAGACATAGGATGTCCGATTATCTATACCAGCTATTTGGATTCAAGTCAGAAATATTGATGCGCGGCGCCGTCAGCTGAAATAGAAAAGTGTCATGCCAAAATGGTGGCACATGCGGGTAGCATGTTTGTTCCATAATGACGGTGTCTGATAACCAGAATATGAAATAATGATGAGCTCTATTCAGTGAACGAATCAAAAGTCCAATGTTTCCCCTGTAGCACCACAATTTGATTTTGAGCCAACCGTTGGAGGTAATCCACGAACAGATCAGAAAGCCTGTTGTCCGAAGATGCCATAGTTGCCCGATCATAAACGTGATCCTGATTAACGTAACCTACCCTCCAGCTTCACACACTGTTCGGCTTTGAGAAAGGTAAAGGATGAGCTGCCTAAGTCATGTTGTCTCTTCACGTCAATATAAACAAAAGAACGTTTATGTTGATTTTATGACAAACAGGTCCATGACTGCCCGATGACTTTTACAAAACGAGCTACTGGGGATTGGGCTGATACATGGACTACCTCCTATTAAACTTGAAGTGATGGGCTAGAAATTCTCGTTTGATCTTATATGGTCTTAGATAAAAAGCGTGGAGGCAAAAATAGTCATTTGCTCTATTGTCAGGTCAAAATGACCAGGTAGTTCAGTTTGATGATTTTAGGTCTACGGAAGAAACTTTTTCCGGTGCTCAAATGGTTGCATAACAATGGTTACTTATGCTGACCTGATCAATATCTGACCGTGTATTCAACATTACCAAAATAATAACAATTAGTGTGCTAGAAACCAAATGACTCAAGCCCTGTTCACACTTGATCAACGATCGCTGTCGTACTCAACTCGCACACTGTTCAAACAGCAGAGCTGTCACACACCTGACTAACTGGACGTACTGATGTAACAATGTTGAACTCTGGCTAAATACTTCCGTGTGAAACGAGCAGGCAAGAATGTCTGCCTGAATCCAAAATTTCACAGTACCTATTTCTTTTCTGAACTGTCAAAAAAATCCATCATTTTCTGGTAACGAATGGTTGTAAACCCTTGTGTGTTATATGTGTTCTTCAGTGAATTCTTGGTGATTTTCTGTGCGCGGTTGCAACTACTGTTCTCGACATCTTCAAGACGTATGTACGAGTGGTAAATAACACATATACACTGCTGTAATAACTAGCACCAATCCGTGAGTATGATGGTTGGCTGTATGCACGAATGTTATCAACCAGTGTGGATAACCCATTCACTTAACATTGATTAAGGTCGAGGAGCGATTGGGATCTTCCACTGAGACCTTCCTGACCTTAGGTCGAACAACCTTTTACTAACTCCTGTTAACGATTCGTTATCAGCATCTTTTAACTAAATTACTCCGAACCATACTGCTAACGGTTCAGTATGGAACCAAAACCGTTTGTGGACTGGGAAAATAGGAAATCAACCATAGAGTAGCAGTTGTTTGTTTAACTTGATTGCCGACGTACGAATTACTGACGTGACCGATTTCCTGCTATTTTTCTACGAAGCACGATTGCTTCACTCGCGTGCGTGACTGATATATTTCCTACACGGTTTGCACGTTTGTGTCCACAGAAACTCCAATACCAATTGCTCACACTTGATTCTGTTTTTTGAATTTCTGTCAACTTCGTCAAACTGGCTATCGTGTTCCCAATTTGGGTTAACTAATTGCTAATTGAGCCACTTGAAGTAGATAGATGGAGCGTGTATGGCTCATCATTGTGGACGAGATATACACAAGTAAGTTCTGCCAGGTGACCGGCTGCATGTTCCTTACACTCTTCTCAGTCCCTTGTACAGGCTGATCTAGACAGGCTAAAGGACATAGAGAACAGCGTCAGTTTGAGGGAAAGCAACATGCTCTCACACGCAATGTGATACATGTGGACTGATTTCACGCAATACTAACCCCGTTCAGTTGTGAGGTTGACAAAATCCAGAGGATATCAATTATGTAAGTTTCGTATGTAAAGATGTGACAGGAAAGCATAATTGCCCGTTTTTTTCCTTCATGAGGCTTTGAGATTCAAATATTTTTAGGAGGTTATTGCAGTGAATTGGTTGCTTTGTGAGTCGTGTGCACGGCTTATCGTTTCATAAAATGCCGTGGTCAGATATATTGGGGTATCTTTCAGAAATACTAATTCTATATGATCATTTTGGCACATGGCACATCGTCCACCGGTACAGTGTTAACACCCATAAGATAACGATTTTTGAACTTGGTTAATTAACTTTCCTCGGTTTCTAAGGTGTTTCTGTTTGATAATGATAGTGAATTTCGGTCGTCTTCAGATGGAAGCGTAACCATACAAAATAAGCTTGTAGTTAGCTTAGTGACTGGGAGCAGCGAGAATATAAATGGAAAAGAGGTTTCCCTACTTGCAGTGAGTTGGAACTGGAGCGGTTTCTTGAGTAGAGAATGTTCAGCCAATCATTGTAGACACACAAGCTACTACAGACGGAATTATGGTGAAACTGGTGCCGACCAATGAAAGACGGCGATTAACTGCCGTTGAATGCATATCTGTTTCAAACAACCGAGTTGCTAGACGCAAGGTAATGAAACAACAGAGCAACGAACTGGCCAATCAAAACGTGAGGGCGCCTGTCGATTAATAGCAATCGTGAATACTGTTGCTTCTCTATAAAGAGGTTTTGTTTTTCCAATTGCTTGGTGTCGCCCAGATTCCTGTTCTGATTTTTCCCCGATTGGTTAACACGGTACGCGACATTATTCTGCGTGGTTTTTCGTCGCTGATTTATTAGGCGGCCTGTGTAATCCGTTTTTAGAGTAGGATTTGTAAGATAGTACATAGTCACCTGAGATATAACGAGCGCGGTGTTGCTGCACGCTCAACTTTGGATTGCATCATCAGTTTTTATTCTAACCTTATCATACTCAAGATCACTTCTTTGTATGCTTTTATTGGTTTTCGACACGAGGTGAATAAATTGCAGCTTAGTTTAGATAAGCATATCTTTTCTTAACTATAATATCATCTTACCGTATTGATAGCTTTTGAAGTGTGAATTGGTGTGACATTTTGATTTTCACTTATCAACTAGACGGAGTAGCCATGGAAAGTCCACTAGGTTCCATCTTAGTAGACTTTTTCATGCTAAAAATTGAGCAACAGCTGGCTACGGAGATAGAAAACTTGTCATATTACAAGCGTTACGTCGATGACACCTTGATTTTCAGTCGATCAAAACAGATGATAGATAACCTGGTGCAACGTCTAAATAGTTGCCATCCTAATATAAAGGTCACTAGTGAATTTGAGGTCGGCAACTGCCTGCCATTTCTAGATATCCTAATAAGTCGTCGGGAAGATGGCTCGGTTAGAAGAACCGTGTATAGGAAACCCACATGGTCAGGTCAATACCTAAACTTTAGCAGCTTCACACCGATCCAACACAAACGAGCATTAGTAAATACTCTCTTCACACGAGCAAGGCGAATCTGTACGCCCGACAGCCTCGCGGAGGAACTAGATCTGATTACGTCTGTCCTACAATCAAATGGTTACCCCAGAAGTTTCATAGATAGGCACAGTAGACCAAAATTACCATCCGAAAAGGTGGTCACTGTAGAGAAAAAGAGAGTCTATATAGAGCTACCTTTTAAGGGTGATTATGTCATGCAGCAAACATCACAGCGATTAAGAAATTCAATTAAACGAACATTTAATGCAGCTGAACTCCGTGTAATCGCTCGGACTCAGAAACTACCAGTGCCTTCAATCAAAGGAGATCAGCCTATTGGTGCCACTTCACATTGTGTTTACCAATTTGTATGTAACTGCGGAGAAAGTTACATAGGCAGAACCGAGAGATGCTTGATCTCCAGAATGAAGGAACATTTACCTAAATGGGTACAGAAGTCCGCGTTACCGGAGAATGGTAATGTTTCTGAAACGCATAAACAGCCAGTTTCCTCAGTCGCTAGACACGTCTTGACCACCGGTCATGCTACCGATCCATCTTGTGCATTCAAAATCCTGTTGCGACATTCCAACCCGAGATTCTTACGGTTCGCTGAAGCAGTTGCAATTAATCGACTCAAACCAGCTCTCTGTGTTCAGAAACAACTGTTCGTGAACCTGACCCTTCCCTGGACTTAATGTCTTATCCTCTCTCGCTTATTGATTTTCCACCCCTCAAATCGATTGTTTTTAAAAAAGCCCACCCGTGTTATTGTAAGTTTGGTACTGATGAGTCAATACGAAATGCTTGCATCTACCAGTTTTCATGTTCTATCTGCTTTGTTCAAACTGCTCGAGGGAACCAATTGTTTCACATTTATAAGACGAAGATTTCCCGCTGAGACCTGCCGATTGCTGCGTCGTGTGGCCAGTTTGAGATGCAAGATTGCTCGTGAACTTGTGAAAATATATTTTCTCAATGAATGCACACAGCAAGGTCGATATCCTTATCAGTTCCTCCGGCTCCTAAGGAAGAACAAACTGAAGGTGACCAAAAATAACCTCAGACGTATTGCGACTGCCCACATTGAGACTGCTCAAATGCGACTGGCTGATTTGCGTGAGACACATTGCCGCCTTTTATCCGTCGTCGAAAATTTGACACTTTGCTCTCGTATCCTCTTCACACTATTCTGTAAGAAAATTATCGATCGTGCGAAGAGGACTTATATCAATCGGTTGCGGAAGTCACGTACGAAGCACGGTGAAGAACCAATTCCGCCGGATTCTAGTAAGTACGTGCTGAACTGTTCTTCAATACAGTTGGATTCGTTGCAACTAGAAGCGTTAGCCTTAGGTCTTGATTATAAAATACCAGCACATAAGGTTGATCGTATTTGTGTTGAAGCCCAGTTTGAGAATCTTATTGATCAGTTATCTGATCTTCGACCAACTAGTGCTGACAATCTAGGTCGGTTAAAGACTAAGTTCACCGATATAGCTTATGGTTTTATCAGGACTCCAATTAATAGTCGGTGTGCTATCACGAAGCAACACCTGCAATCATTAAGAGAGCTTAAGTCGAAAAACGTGGTTATACTTAAGCCTGATAAGGGTTCTGGGGCCGTCATTCTAGACAAGGATGTGTATGTACAGAAGATGTTATCAATATTGGATGATCAAACAAAGTTTCGACGAATAGAGAGAGTAGACAACATTGGCGAAATAGAGGACCGCATAGGACGACATCTTCAGCTGCTCTTGCAGTTGCGGATTATTGATGAAGTAACGTATAAGTCTCTTAAGCCGCGCGGATCGTCAACACCTCAACTTTACGGCCTACCAAAGACTCACAAATCTGGAATGCCACTTAGGCCAATTTTGGCAATGACAAACTCACCTTACCACAAATTAGCACGCTGGCTGGTCACTATTCTAACCCCAGTAAAACAGAAATTTCAGAAATACTCCATTAAAGATTCCTTTGAATTGATCAGTGACCTGGACAGAATCAATCTTGCCAATGAACTGATGTGCTCTATAGATGTTCAGTCACTTTTCACAAATGTCCCACTGCATGAAACGATTGACTACATTTGTGAACTCGTTGAAATGAGTCACACTTCGTTGCCACTTCCCACCGACATATTGAAGGAAACTTTGCTGCTCTGTACTGAGAATGTCAGTTTTCGTTTCCTTGAACAGTCCTACCGTCAAATAGACGGAGTAGCCATGGGAAGTCCACTAGGTCCCATCATAGCAGACTTTTTCATGCTGAAAATTGAGCAACAGCTAGCTACCGAGATAGAAAACTTGTCATATTACAAGCGTTACGTCGATGACACCTTAATTTTCAGTCGATCTAAACAGATGATAGATAACCTGGTGCAACGTCTAAATAGTTGCCATCCTAATCTGAAGGTCACTTGTGAATTTGAGGTCGGCAACTGCCTGCCATTTCTAGATATCCTAATAAGTCGTCGGGAAGATGGCTCGGTTAGAAGAACCGTGTATAGGAAACCCACATGGTCAGGTCAATACCTAAACTTTAGCAGCTTCACACCGATCCAACACAAACGAGCATTAGTAAATACTCTCTTCACACGAGCAAGGCGAATCTGTACGCCCGACAGCCTCGCGGAGGAACTAGATCTGATTACGTCTGTCCTACAATCAAATGGTTACCCCAGAAGTTTCATAGATAGGCACAGTAGACCAAAATTACCATCCGAAAAGGTGGTCACTGTAGAGAAAAAGAGAGTCTATATAGAGCTACCTTTTAAGGGTGATTATGTCATGCAGCAAACATCACAGCGATTAAGAAATTCAATTAAACGAACATTTAATGCAGCTGAACTCCGTGTAATCGCTCGGACTCAGAAACTACCAGTGCCTTCAATCAAAGGAGATCAGCCTATCGGTGCCACTTCACATTGTGTTTACCAATTTGTATGTAACTGCGGAGAAAGTTACATAGGCAGAACCGAGAGATGCTTGATCTCCAGAATGAAGGAACATTTACCTAAATGGGTACAGAAGTCCGCGTTACCGGAGAATGGTAATGTTTCTGAAACGCATAAACAGCCAGTTTCCTCAGTCGCTAGACACGTCTTGACCACCGGTCATGCTACCGATCCATCTTGTGCATTCAAAATCCTGTTGCGCCATTCCAATCCGAGATTCTTACGGTTCGCTGAAGCAGTTGCAATTAATCGGCTCAAACCAGCTCTCTGTGTTCAGAAACAACTGTTCGTGAACCTGACCCTTCCCTGGACTTAATGTCTTATCCTAACTCGCTTATTGATTTTCCACCCCTCAAATCGATTGTTTTAAATAAAGCTCACCCATGTTATTGTAAGTTTGGTACTGATGAGTCAATACGAAATGCTTGCATCTACCAGTTTTCATGTTCTATCCGCTTTGTTCAACCATTTTGTGTTGCGATTAGATAGATTACGTACTTCGAATGACATACTCCAGATAGATTTTGTGGACTGGTTGCATATTTTTAACTAGTGTTTAGACTTATATTTCAAAGATGGTCGAAAAATGTCTAAGTTAATATTTGGCCAGGAACCAAGACCTATGTTCACTATAAATCAGTGGGCACTATCTCGATTAGGTGAATTCACTCATCTAGTACGCGAATGTCGCTGGTACAAAATACAACGTTTCATCCTACTAAATACACCACTGTGAGGAAGAGTTCATTACAATTTGAATGCTGCTTGTGGCTTTAGTCTCATGCGAGGTAAGAGAGATATGCTGAGTAGTCAGGCCAGACAGATTTGCACTAGTGGGGCTTTACAAAGTGAACAACGTCATCAAGACAAAGCTTGTCACGAAAGCAGTTATTCCAACAGAATGGTGGAGAGGCTCAGCCAGGTTACGGAGTAAGTTAACTAATCATGTAGGGATTCTTTGAAACACGTGTGGGAATTTCCCTTCATTGGGGCTAACACGTATCATTCGTGGGACCAACACTTGCAGTGTTCTGTCCGTATTAACCATCAGGTGACACCAATGTTTTTAAAACGGTTCGTCCAAGCACTTACAGCTGTGGTCATTTAGAAGACTTTTCAGTTAATTCAACCAAACCCCAGGTTTGTAGCATATTATTTTATCATTACCGAATGCCTGGTTGAGGACTCTTTCGACAGTGAATATGGATAAGGGCTGCTAAACCGTCGAACAACTTGAAAACGAACGATCCGAAGAAAACAAGACAACAAATAATGGTGTGTCGGCAAATAACTCAAGATGTTGTGAATGACAGAGAAGTTCGCGATTTATCGGCATCATTGAGAAAAGTTCATTTAGGTGCATAGACGTTAGAACAATCAGATACCACAACTGACCTTTTTACTTTAAAAGAGGTTAATATGGAATGCGATAACGCTATATATGTTGTTAACTTCTTCGCTATGGATTTCGCAAGATGATCACACACAGCAAGCGCCGCTACGGATGGAACGCAATTTGTTGAAACACAAATCATACACCGTTAATATCCTGTTTTCTCTGTTAGAATGAAGCACATGTTTGTCCAATTATGGATGTTCGAATGGAGTGTGATCACTTTGGGCAACTTTAGCCAGCATGTCTTATAAAACAAAAACATTCATAAGAAATCTCGCGTTCTCCATTATGCTTTATTTTTAAATGGTCCTCGTGGTGAACTAACTAACTAACTTACTGGTGACGGACGGTTTCAAATGAATGTTAATGCCCAGTTTGGATGACGGGGAATTCAGTAAACTATCTTCGTTTTCCAGACAATTTGTAATAATTTAAAAATTACAGCGTTGAACATTAAACACCAACTAGACAATGGTATCTGTGTTGATTGTACCACCCTCTTTGGCGCCACTTCATATGGGCAAGATGTAGATTAGCATCGACTACATCAATTTATCCGATGAATACAAAGATCTGCCTTCCCAATCTAAGAGTTACTCAAGGTTTATTGTCGCACTAATCATAACACAGTGCTCAAATGTGTGGAAACTTCAGTACAGCAGTTTTGTACCAAAAGGGGCGGAATTGTTAGTACTGAGGAAGTTTATCATTTGTTATACAAAATTTTCATATTGACTCCGATTTATTTTCAATTTTATCCTATAGTGGGTTTTCGCAGTTTTCCGGGTAAACTTAAATGTGCTCACGACTCTCACCCCCTAATGAAGCACTGGCAGAAGACTTTTAGAACGACTAATTTACTCACACAGACCCACCAATCTCTGTTTTGCGAGTTCAGTTGTGTAGTCCGCTGACACACATGGATAACACTTGCCGAACCCTAGCAAATATTAGGACGTTGCTATTGTACAGCAGTGATCATCTGCCATGGGAACTGAGCCGACCAGCCGGGGCTTAATATTTCAGGGTAGCTTTTCTAACAGCATACGGAAAGTGGTGGGTTTTAGCCTAAAATGCGATTGCGTTTTTACTCTTGTTGACTGTCACCGCCAAGGATGACAAAACAGCTGAAGAAACAAACATACGATGATTAAGCTGCTGGTTGTTTCGACAACTCTGCTGATTTAACAGAACGATGAGACGTGTAAAGTGATGTGATAAAGATTTTGAGGTTTTCGCACCAGTCCGCAAGAGGACTTACAGACTTCCATTTAATTCACTTGCAAGTGAACAGCTGACCTCAAGTAAAACTGAGCTGGGGTCGTTGCATCCGTATTCACCAAACAGGATTAATTTGCTATTAAATTTTGATCGAAGTATGACAAAACGTTAAATCAGTCGAACTATCATATCGTTGTTCGGCTGGACGAAAAACACGAATGATACAATAATTGCATGAAGACATCGTGCCTTGAGCTTTGTATGTCCTGCTGATCCGCAAATATGGTACCATTAGGAAAATTTTTCCCTCCTGTTCGTCGCTGGCCTCTTCTTTGTTCTAAAGTGAAGATCAGTTGTATGCCTACGTCTCGGCCGCCGTTAAGTCCAAAATAAATTTAGTTGACTATCTGGTGTTCAGTGTACGCTTTGAAGCTGGCTAGAATTGTAGACTGAAGTTGAAACCTACTGTCGGTTGCAAACTGTGCTCACTTTATAAGGACAAACTCCCAAACATTCCCTATTAACCAATAAACTGTAAAACACGTTTGAAGAATTCCGTTGGATCAGTTTGATTTTAAAATCCCATTTTGTGAAGTCAGCGGTTGGACTCGATAACGCAATCACTGTGTCTCTACTTGAGACAACCAGGCAGCCTGAACCCTACTCACAGACGGATTTCGTTGATGTAGTGTACGGAGTTACCCGGTCGCGTACAGTTTAAGCTTCTTGACGCAGTGCTCAACGCAATTATCCCATAAAAACTCAGAGCGGAATCCACGTTCCGGTCAAAGAAAAGATATCCGCCACTGATGAGATCTATCAAAGATGTTCTGGTCCAATTTTCCACTTTGAAGGAGGTTGACTGGAAAATATAGCTGCCTGAGATCACTCGCGGATAGTGTTGGATTTATTTTGCAATATAATTAAAACCGCTAAATCGTACTCCCTTGGTTGTGTCACAACGAGTTAAAGCCAAAATAAAGAGAGCCGCTGCCAAGCAGCCTGAATCGGAGAGTTTTTATCACACATCAACTTCAAATTACCTGATGTAACAGTATATTACATGTGATGAGTCTGTTACATTAGATTGGAGTCAAACGTTAAAGTTGGTGATCATCTGAGAATGAACTGGAACTCATTTGGTGCCGATCATTATGTGGGCAGACTTTTTCAATGTACAGAATTTTTCCGCACATTGAGACATCGCTCACATATCGCTGGAATTCGATTGGTCACTTCTAGCAAACAGATCAACGAAGACAAGTGTGCAGCGATGCCTTTGACGTGCTCTTTTTGGGAATATTCACCTACTTGTCCAGAAGTCATGTTGTCAAGAATCTGTTGGGCTGTTCGTGCACCGAGTGTGAATTGCGACTGTACTTCAGCAGTTCTGCAATGTTTGGGATGAGTGGCTTTGCGCGTGCGTAATGTGCTGACCTTGGTAATTTAAAAGAATGTTACTGACACCCTCAGTGAACGAGCATTATTTGTATTCCTCATCTGTCTTTTATGTTTGATCTTTTAACTAAGTTTGGGAATTTTTCAACGGTTTCATTTGATCATTTCTTGATAAAGCCCTTCTGTTAAAAGTAAGCGTAAAATTTAGGAGGTGGTCTAAAACACACACTATTTGTTACGTACGTTTAGAAAAGGGATAAATCAGTAAAACCCTGGTAAGTTAATGAACGTATGGGAATAGCTATTTTTATACACCAGATAGAGCGTTCAGGAGTCGTGAGATATTTCGAAACATTTTGCTTTCTTCAATCACTCAACCATTTCTATTCGTGCTTCCATAACCTTGAAACGGCTGCTTATCGATTTCGGTTGCTACATTTCTTTTCTTTTGTTTTTTCTTCTAGCGCAGATGATTTAGGTGCATGAATTCCAAACCGCAGAAATACGTGAACTTTTTGTAGTCCAAATTTCAATCGAATAAAACCAGGATAACGTCAGTGTCACTAACAGTTGCGGTTGTGATACCATAACTGTGAACACGAAATGTAATTGATTTAGCAGAGACAGTTGGTGTTTTAACATAAAAACGAAACACAAAATTGCTATGATATATCAGGATACTTGAAATTAGACGTCGCTTAAGGTAACTGTTGTGTATATACAAAGAACACTGTTTGACAAGGATGCTGCCTTGGCTTAATCAGAGCAAAATGCAAACTTATTTCGTATGTTTACATTGTGGCTCGACACCTTGTTCGCTTAGTTGATCTACACAAACAATCTTTGTGTTTTCAGCAATCTATGCTTGAGAGAAATTCGTACCGACTTTTTCTCTGCAGATTGTACAGATCAGCTAAACTTATTCGATCCAAAAAGCAACGTCTTATATCCCGCGGTATCCTGCAAATATACAGGGTTAAAAGATATTATGCTTTTCCCTACAGTTTGGTTATCATGAATGTTGAACCAGATTATACTTCATATTCCGGTCAAATTCATTTGTTTGATTATCATTGATGGCACCTTTCCGCAAGACCTTAGGTTCAGTTAGCATTGTCATAAGATGTAATTTAATGTAACGATGATGACAATCTCGGTAAGAACCCAGTTTATTCTCTTACCAAATTACAAAGGTTAAAATAATGCTTTCTTGGGATAACTTAAAAGCGAAATAAGCAATGAGTGGGTAATTATTTTCTGATATATGCAACTCTATCGGGGCTACATTTTGATGTGTTTTGTATTGCAGAATCCGAAAGACAAACAGATGTAGAGGTCAAGGAAACTGAGGGCTTTTTGAAAGAAACATGCATTCTGTCACCAAGATAGCAGCGTAACCCACAAATATGTGATCTTGTCTGTCAGTGGAAGTGATTCGGGCCTGTGCCACCAATTGTATCAAGAGCTTACTGACTGGAGTACCCCGAATCTACCACGCCAACCGGTACGTGTCAACTTAATTGATCTGTTGATTGACGTTGGGAAGTATCACTTTGCTGGACAGCCATATGTCTTCCATTTGTTAATTCATCACCATATACCCATCATTCTAGTGCCAACCGAGTTCCTGTGTCAACCTCAGCAAGTCATCTTTTAGTAAACTGGAACAGTTCAACTGGATTGTTCTTCCGTTATTGAGCGATTACAAACAACTGTGCATATCTACGTGGATTTACGTTGTATTTCTTCCAGTCTGCATTTCATTGCAGTCTTTTCTGTCACAAATGACTGACACTATATTAGGTAGTCTGAGGTTCACGTTAGAGTACTTATCTAGCCAACCGATCCCACATGGATTATGTCTTATGAATATCAGCTCACAGCTAATAAACCGATTTATTTGGTATCGTTGAGAAACTTGCATTCCAGAAAGTCACTGTAAGTCCATGGTACAGGAAATATTGTACGCTGCGTTGAAGCCAGTCACTTGATAGCTTCTGTTAGAAACATTCATATTAATGTATTTTGTCTCCCCTCTCTGGGCATAGTACCGTGCCAACATAGTGGATATTCTCGCTTCGAGACAATTGAACATATCTCATGGAGTCGTTATCAAAAAGGTAGTCTCAACAGTTATGTGCGAACAAGGCTTCACGGGTGAATAGACTTTCATCAGATATATATTGCCCCCTTTTAGGCGCACGGTAATTCCGATGCACACTCAACGTGTTTAGGGAATGATTTATAACACCAAAAGTCTGTGTAATGCTGTAGGATCCGTCGTTGATACAACGCTAAATTAATGCGTCGGTGCACGTGTCAAACTTTCTCTCGGTATCATGGTGCGCGGTCACGACTTACTGAATCATTAAGGATCATATCTAGAAACCTATGTCCATTGAACGTCTAAAGTGTGAGTAGTTTGTAACAGGTTGCCGACACAGAATGGTTGCAACGAGCATGAGTTAGTTTTGAGGTCAATCGATGTCTGATGGTCATCATTATAGCCGGAAGATAGTTACAGCATTACGAACGGGAAACGGATTAGTATGAATCGCGTTTGCTTTTGCACGCTGCCATCAGAAAATCGTTTGCATGCACACAAAGTGAGCTCTAAATTTGTCCCAGTCCAATCCACTCTTCGGCGCTTACTGCCTTTTTGCAGTATGAAAGCGGCTGGGGTCGAACAGCTGGGAGGTTGGGGTTTTAAGAAAATAGCAATGACGAACTGAGGTAAGCGAACCGAAGCAAAGCCATTCCTTAAGTATATATCGTTTATTCAAGTTGAGAGGATGCGTGACTGTTTATCAGTTTTTGAAATTTTTCGTTGATACTTAAACAAAAGAAACGAAAATGTACACTTTTCACTTAATAGGTTTGAGTCTTCAAGTTCTTGTGGTGTTCCACCTTTTCATTACTCTAAGCCATTCTTCTCCCGAGGGTACACTGTTTTAACAAAGTAATTTTTATTTATAACCAAGTCTGCCGTATAATGGTGATCACCCTCATTAACTCGACCGATCCATCTCAAAGACAATTCAGTGGATGTAAAGTTCGAATAAGAGAAAGTTATTCCGGAAGCGAATTTGTGAAAGGCACTACTTTTTGACCTAAACATTCGCGAGAAAAGTTCTCTCATAGCACTACATGTTGAAACCCTAGGCAAATGGGGTTAAGAAATCAATCGTCAGTGAGTCACACATTGCACTCCATTTAATAAAAGGTTTGTGTTTGAGGACTTATTACTGTGATATATTTGTTGCTGTTCAAGTGCAACTCTCAATGGATTGGAAAAACAAGGTGAAAAGTTGCTTAAATTGTGGATTACATGTACCGTTTAGCATAGTTATGCAGGAAGTCGTAATAACAGTTGCCTATGACTGTTCTTTATACTAATAAAATTGGACCATGGCTCAGCTAATTTCGCCTGCTTTCAGACAAACGCTTAAGCTGGTCTCACAGGAAACTCCTGGAGTTTTTCCCTTCTCAAAACCTTCTAGGATAGCGTACTCGGTTCCGAAAGAAGCTGGCTGAAACGTCTGTCTGAATGTGAAATTTGCGACCAAGGGTGAATGTTTGTTAACTTGAAATTAACCATACTTCTGAGTATTTACTAGTATTCTATAACTGTGACTACTCTGTTTGAAATACTAGCTTACTTTGTAATGAATTGTATAAAATAGTGAAGACACTTGTCGAGCGCGCTCACGTCAAGTGCTTTGTGAACCCAAAATAAAACCCAGGTCTTTTATTCCCAACTAAACTATTGAAAAAATCTGGAGTTTTTGAAGTTCCGTTCTTCAGAAGTGGCAAGCAGTCAGCCAGGTGTTTGACAGGCTCATGTTGTTACTTTTGAAGGGTGGTGTACTGTGATTGATACAAAGCGTAATTGTTTGCTGTATCTATCGAAGATGAATGATCTGTTAGACCTGTCTAACTTGCAGTCGTTACTGATTGGATATACATACAGTTTTTCAGCAAAAGTTAAAACAATTCGTAAACACAACAGCATTTTGACTGTAAGTTTATCCTTGTCCTCTGCTTCCCTTCAAATACTGATATCTTAACAAGTGGTAAATTTTTAACTGATTTAAGGGGATACTCGTCGTTAAGGGATCTAAATGCGTCTACAGACTCTGTTGATGAGAGACTTAAACATCTTCAGAAGTAATATTGTGCAAAGAAAAATGACGGTCAGTTGTAATAGCCTCAATCAATCACTCTCCCTCTGTTGATAAGCAGAAACAAATGTGAATGATAAAGTTCGAACGAGCGCAGACATTTCAGTGGACATACTTACATACATATACATATATGGGATAACCTTTACACGCGAAAAAGAAGAGAACTCACGCCTGGCGTTTCTCGATGTACTGATCATAAGACGACCTGATGGCAAGCTTGAAACCACTGTCTATCGTAAATCGACAACAACTGAGGTTCGATAGCAATCATGCAGCATGTCAACTCAAAACCTGTGTGTGAACATTATTCCGACGTGCAGACACGCAGAGTAGCTCGCCCGAACTCAGAAGGCAAGAACGAAAACACTTGTTCAAACAGTTTGCTTCTAATGGATACCCCAGTAGTTTCATAAAGGCATCTATCAGAGGGCCCACAAGAAGTGGACGCGCAAAACTTAGAACAAGAATGACAGTGCCATATATTCACGGCACATCTGAAGCAGTACAAAGGATACTGCAACCACTGGGCATCCATATATCACACAAGCCAAACTCAACACTCCGTTCGGCTCTGATGAATGCTAAGGATCATGTAGAACCACACGAACAGTCTGGCGTGGTCTACGCGATTCCATGCCTCGGGGGTGACCAACAGTATGTGGGGGAGACAGGCAAACAGCTGCGCACACGCGCGCACGAACACAAATTAGCAATGCGACGAGCCGACCCTGGATCACAACTGTGACACCACGGCGCGGACACAGGTCAGGAGGTCAACATAGACCATGCAAAAGTGGGGGCGCGGGCGAAAATGAAAGGGGGACGTCTTGTACTGAAAGCTCTCTATTCACGGAATTCGTTCAATCGACACGTTGACATAGACAGCCACTAAGTCAGCATCGTTGACGGTGAAACGAAAAGCGAGCGAAGACAGACGGACAGGCGGACACGGTGAGCGGTAGAACAACCTTAGTCCGACATTTATTTGTTTGATAACGGATCCTAGTGTGGATTTGAAACGTCACAATAAATAGTTTTCCACTCTGTCTATCCTCTTTTTCGATTAATTCAAATAAACATATATATTTATATATCGTTGAAATAAACCAAGTCGCAGTCGAACCATTACTTACACGTAAAGATGGCTAATCGCTTATAAACGAGGATTCAGTCGTGTCTGGTGAGGATAGTAGCAGTTATTAGCATAGTTGTCCCTTAAGAACCTCGGTCAAAGTTGAAGCCCTAATCGTGATTGACTAAAAATGCTACAACGACATATTTCTTCAGTAAAGTATATTCAAAAATATGTCCATTTGGTAGAGAACTTGCACGTGTGATTCAAAGGCAGTTACACGTGTCATGTGTTACTGCCATTTTATTACGGTTCCAGTTTCACAGTGCCTTATCTTATGAGACAGTATAACCTAGTAATTCCTATTAGTGTAAAACTCCTATTTTTCGTTCAATTGTTCACCCCCCTCCATGTACACGCGGTCGGCAAGAATAAAGGTTATGCATTACCGAATAGACTCTTTCTTAAAACATAGTGTGTACAGGAAGTTTCGTTCAGAAAGTCAGTAGGTCGAAAAAGTCCGTTCCAATAATCAAGCCCTTTCAAACAGTTTGTTCGGTAGTGACTTTTTTTGGTCAATGTTCGTTTGCATGCTAAATGGAATCTGAGTTCAGCTTTAAAAGAAAACTTATCTTAGAACTTATAATAAAAGTTACCAGGGTCTTTGCTATATTTTCTCAGATAGTAATAACAATTAATTTGTTTCTGAAGGCTATGATGTGATCGATTGGTTTTTCGTGATATTAGATCACTGGTATGGTGTAAAAAAGGTTCATCTCAAAAACACGTGGACTGGATGTTCGTACTGTCAGTCGACATAAGGATGTGCACCTTTGGTGAACACTAATCATAGCAAAACTCTAGGTTACTATCACTTTTTGACAACGGATTACGAAAAAAATTGTTTGAATGTGGAAGTTTTGTTAAAAATTGACTAGCGAGAAATTTTTTTATCCCGATTACTTGTGAATAGTAAACTACTTCTCACTATTATATATGAGAAAGATGGATGTTTTAAGAAACAGTTCAGGTGGTCTCAGCCGGACAACAGGAGAGGTGGGACTCAAATTTTCAGACCACTCTTTGTTGGAACTGGCACTGTAGTCTAAATTACTGAGACGTGGCAAGGCTTCTAAACCAGATTGTTACTTTTCAGTCCTGTTCTTTTCTTTTTTCTCGTTATTTTTTTGGATACTGTCACTTCTTCATGGGTAAATGGGCGTTATGCTTCAGCGTGGACCACTGATTAATTGCTGTCGTTGATGATGACGGGTTCTCACTAGGTACTGCGTATGTAGTAGCTGTTCCTAGAATAGTTCTCAGCTGAAAGCTGGGCCGTCATATTTTTTTGTTTCTGTCAAACATCTTGAATCTGATGACACATTTCACAACGGTGTTCATCGTGAACCGCAAAAGAAATCGAACCACGTTCCTTGTGTGTATGTGTGTGTTATAGGACACCTTATTAACCTGATGAATTACAGTTAAGTATGAAACAGCGTAAATGCAAATAGCGAAATGTGTTATGGCTATTCGGGTGTGTTTGGTCCAGATACTGTCACTCAAGAGGTCTCTTTCAACTGAGGTACCTGAAGAATACAAAGTGGTCGGTACAACCTTTTTCAAATGTTTCCGTCGGAGATTTTTATCTGTAGTTAGTGCAAGCCGAAATAACCTAACAATAGTCTTTACTTCTGTTCTCCTAATTCCCCAACATAGAAGCAATCCCTGGACTGAGTCTAGTTCATTAATCATTATCAGTTTGTTGGTTGAACTAACTTACCCTACCAGCCTCAATGGATCGTCCAATTATTTGAATTTAGTAACGGTTTCCATCGATCGGGTCACACGGGTGCGGAACGTCAGGTAGAATCGGTAAGTTAATTTTTGTGTGCTTGCGGAGCTATTCAGCACGGTCTCCTTCTCACTTAAACTGATAATGACAACAAGTGATGATTGGTTGGTTAAACAATCAATTTTACTTGCGTATATGGTCGACCTGAGGGGTCGCAGTCGTTAAAAGATGGAATATTTAATCTGACTTGATATGAAAACCATTCATAAACCACGACAATGGGGTTTCCTCGTTTTCAATTTCCCAGGTGTGACGGACGGCTGTTGGGACACATGTGATTTATGTGGTTGTCAACTAAATTGAGTTGCCTTTTAAAGTGCATAGACGCTGGGCACTTTTAATCGTTGTTCCAGTAAAAGGTTCTTATAGCAGTCTGAAGCAGTTCCTTGGGGCCGATTCAATAGTTCTTTGTTAAGCATCATCCATTCTGTTTCTTCAAGTTGCCTTCAAACTAGCTAGTCATTTGTCTGGAAAAATTTAATCATTGGGCACAACATTATTACTCGTTTTCTGTTTTTCTGGCCACAAATTTGTACAGCCTGAGGACACGTCCTGTTTTTCAGCTTGGCTAATCTAATCACTCGTTCGACATCAGAAATGGGAATATGTGGATAGTTGAAGCAGTAACTATGTTAAAAACAGTCTGGAAACGTTTAAGATGGAGATTCGGTGTTTCTAGCGACGTCTACTGTAAAACACAAATGAGTATAAACTGATCCAAATTTTTGTTACATGTAGAACTAATTCATTGTAAACTGAACGACAAACTCAGACTCAGGAAAAGTTTCTAGGGACTCAGACTGCGGTACGGAATGCACGATGAACTACACAGGGGTACACCATACGTTATAACCAGTAAGGTTCAATTAATCACCAGGACCTGGCGAGTATGAAATCATCGATTTAAATGGGCGCACTTTTGCGGACTCTGAAGAGAGATAGCTACTCAACCATGCTGCTCCAGCACGCTTCATTGATCAGTGTCCGAACGAAAGTATTCACCTATTAACCGAGTGTTTCATTATATTTAACATTTTCACATCTGTTTGAACTACTTATCGTAAACTATAGTATAGGGCTACTGTTCCTAGACCGTTCTCATCAACTGCAAACTACTAACAAAATTCCATGGAATAGGAAACATACTTTACTTTCTTAGTAGATCATGCTCATATAGACCGTAAATTCCAACCAGGACTCAGCGTATAGGTTATTCTGTCGGAGACATGAACAAATAACTCCCTTCACAGATGACCTGTTTTCTCAACCACAGTTGATTAGCTAATAAAGCTGAAGATGGATGAGACGACCCACGTATGCTGAGAGGGCTACTGCTCATTTCACTTGCCGAAATTCCAACATAGAGTACAAA
>QNGE01000014.1:475430-544228 GCA_008508345.1 Paragonimus westermani | reverse complement strand
TTCTATCTGAATGCGCAGGTTGCGATCAAATGTGAGTGGTGGTCAATATGAAAATAAACCAAATCCACGTCTACTCATCAGTAACGTGGGATTCCTCAACACCACTGAAAGTCAATATAAAAGCAGGCGCTGGTCGGCTTATTGGCCTTTGCTTTGAGAGCAAAAATTTTCTAATTGGAGATCAAGGTTTTTTCGTGTTCCTGTTGTGTTTTGGTTAGCGTTGCGCACTGTGTTATACATCGATGGTTCGTACATTCATGCACTGATCATTTTTAGCAGGAATCTATTACAATTAAAAAATGGTACACTTTTACTAATTAAAATTAACGACTACTCAAAAAGGCGTGTCTGATACTCTGTAAGCAGTAGGACGTTGGTGATACCTGAAATGACCCACAGTTGCCTGACGCGTATCGACGGCATAATTATAAAGAATGAACAGAAGATGGGGAAACCACTGCATTACACTATCATTAAAGTAGGTGGTGAACATAGCAGAGTGCGGCATAGTATCTGCTCATTGGATACAGCTTCTGAAATGCAGCTTCTGAATGGGAGAATTTTTCGGGAGTTAACAGTCTGTTACGGAGAGTATTACCACAAATCAAGTTTTAGTAGAACACTGAAAAACGTTGAAGCGCATGATTGTTGACCCAAAGTTAATAACATAATTTGGTTCCCGGTCACGCTAGTAATAAGAAGTTTCCAGTTATTCTATTATTTAAAAGTAATGTTCAGTTATGATGTTAACGTCTTGATGTAATTAAAAATTGCTAGATGGAGACAATTTTTATTAAGGATATGCACGAGTGCTCAACGACTTCCACAATGTTTGCCACTAAAAGTAGGGTAATCTTGAATGCACAACATTCTCACTGAGCTTCATATGGTGTGTAGAGCTTCCGTACCACTGTGGGGATGCACGCACCACTACCAAACTCGTGAGTTGTATTGCAACATCTTATTTCAAGACCCCGTAAGGCTAGGCTAACAATTATGTAACTAAACTTGTCGACTGGCTATGACGTTTGTCTATGGCTAACTTGCTTCACTTGTCCGATGTAACCATCAACAATATTCCAATTTCACTAGAGCAAATGAGCACTTCAACAAACGTGATTTATGGCCTGGCAAATTTCTTTGTATGCTATGTAGTGCGTACTTACAAACAGGAGATAATAAAGCGGAAAACAGAAGTCAAGTCTGAAACTGAACAAACTAATGAAACGTAAGACTAACCTATTCGATAATCAGTTAATAGCATCGTTATCGCACCAGTGCTAAAATAACAAGTCTTTCTGCGAACACAGAGGCGCTTATCAATGTATCAAATCAACTGCCTCGGCATGTCGTAACAAACGGGGTTTATTAGTCGCATAAACAACTGTGAATGCCTGCGTGAAATCCTTCTGACGATGACTCACTAGAAGATGACGAGCGATCGGCGATGCTTGTGGTCTGTGTGGTGGTTGATGTGTGTACACATGTCAACTTCAATCTGTGTCGCGTTTCCGCACTCACGGTAGGGTATGTTCCGGGATCCGAAACTTCAACTGCAACTCCGCTTTGCCAATGTAGTCGACCTGGCAATTGCATTAAACACGGTGAATGATGTGGGATCTGGCGAACGAAGGTATCTGATATTCTAAAAATGGAACTGGAATTCGCTTTGTGGTGTGAGTTGACACGACCTCTGCGGCGTCATACATTCATAATACCGCGGCCTACAGATGTTGTAGTGATGTACTAAAACCATCCCCTTTGAACGGAGGTTGTGAACAAGCTTTCACCTTTGGCATTACGTTCACCGTTTGCTCTTGTGGTTTCCTTTGGAAAACTTGGAGATCACTGATTGCGGGCACCCGTTGTCCAAGAGAACCTGATTAACTGGTTGCAGTTTACACTGGATTGTATCCTGAGTGTAAATTCTCTTGACTTTATTAAACAACATTTTTCTGAAACCTACTTTATAGTACCTTGGTAAGAAGCTGTTGAAGTGTGATTTTTCACCATTCCAAGAAAAGGTGTTTTCTGAAGTACAAACCTTGCAACGGTGGAATAGCCAAAAATTGTTTCGAACAAAGGCACATGATGTAGTGGTTTTCCAGTAGGAATATGTTAATAAATCTAAGTGTTTAACCGATCTCTGTGTAGTGTGAAGTGTTTGACATATAGTTCTGTGCATCTTTGTAGCGAAGTTCGAAATAAATGGACCGAGAGATTATTTCATTTTATTTGCGTCAGTTTCTGTTAACCTCAATATACCAGCTATAGAGCTCAAAATTTGCTTCCTATTCAGTCATATCATGACACTCATCTGAAGTGGTTCCAGCGACAACAAAGTTTCGATGGGTGGATTACACATAAACCGTGTCTTCCAGTTTCACAACAAAATCCCTGTGGTTGAAAATCAGTTCTTGTTTATTACTTCTCTGCTTACATCAGCATAAGCCAAACTGAAGTCCAGAACCCTATTTATTATCAACCATTCGCACTCTTCTAAATGTAGTTGGCAATCGAAGTCATCTTGAGGGAAGCACAGTCTATAAAAATTTCCGTAACAAATAATTGCCAGAATTCGGGACACTTCGCCTTGCTCATAGATAGCCCAACGACTGCGAAAGTGCCAGGTAACGTACAAGTCCCTGAGAGATCTGCATGAAAGGTGGGGCTTGTATATGTTCAAAAGTTGCTTTGCAGAGTCCGTCACACTGTACCTTCTCGTTACCCACTATTTTTCATGCTTGATACATTCATTGTGCATAAAACTAATTGTCCATTGTTTGAGTCAGCACACACTTCGTCTTCTTGTGCATTGTCTTCTGTTTTCAGGTGGTCGCTGCTATCCTGTTCTAACCGTGGTAACATCCCTTTCAACAGACTGAAAGAACTGAATTCCATGGAGTTTCTCTGTCGACAAAGAGCAGTCTTCTCCCAGCACACAACAAACAGTGTGATGGAATACATTGCAGACGACTGTTGTCAGCCACTGTAAATAGCTTTGTAACATGGTTAATTCATTATCTCCTAAACGGTCGGGGGATCCTCGCTTATTTTTCTTATGCGCACAGAGTTCGTATTTTTTGTGCGTACTTCCAGCAGATTTTTTCATCTGATCACCTTTCTGTGAGTAAGTTTTTTCTTTTTAACGTGATTGAGTCGAGTCAAGATCCTCGTGCTTTAAAAAATACCATATATGTTCAACTCCCCGGGTTCCGCGGCCGTGACCTCTGCCACTGGGCTGACCTTTAACATGTTACGGCAGCTTTTATCTTCTGATCTCGTCTACACTCAGTGTTCTCTGGTATGCTACATACGCGGCACTAGCTTAATCTTACTCGTTCAGTTATCAGCCGTCTTGAATAATCCAGCCTCCTCTGGTTCAACAAGTTCCCCAAGTCACTTGTAACACTTTATGTCTATAGTCGTACATCAACCATTCCGGATGTGAATTATCAATTAATTAACGTGACTAGCTTTATGATGCTTCGCATGAGATCATTTGTCTGATTAGCCAACAAAATCTCCACAACCTTTGGAACAAGTGCTCGTACCAGTTTACCTAAAGTACATTTTTAACAAACATCTGAGCGACTATCGTGACAGTTAAATCAGTGGCCATCGACAACAATAGTGTTCGGTTCAGAGTGAATTTTCCCAGGGATAATTCTCTGACCGTGCACAGTAGATTATCTTAATCCAAAATACACAAAGTTAGTGGTGAGAAAAAGTAGTCATTGACAAAGGATGCAAGTCATTACAAAAAATATTCCACAGATTTTAGTCTGATCAAATTCAATAAATCCACTGTCAAAAAAATAAAACTTGTCAACCGTCATTGCCTGATTAAGCCGTTGGAAACAGTTCGTTGAAAACTATGACCGAAACTGTACTGCAACAACTGGTTAGCCACATCGGCGTAAGCAGTTTGACCCCAACTATAGACAAACGCTTTTACTCTATTCTACTACACCAAAAATATTAATCAGAGAACACACGTGATCTGACCTGTCACGCATGCTCTAGGTTTTATAATTTTTGCGACAGTCCACTAGAGACAGGACCGAACTCCACAGCTCATTTGCAGAATTTTTCATCTGGAGTCCCAAACGTCAAATTGAAGGGATTAATTTGTTTTATGCCAGCATTGTCATGTGGGTACTTCAAGCCACAATCGTTTCGCGTGCACCGTCGGTGGGCTGTGAGGGCTGGTAACCATTCTATGCTAACCTTCTTCTTCAGTATCTAATAATACACATTGCGATATGATCCTTAGGAATGTAAATCTGGAAGAGAAAATGCATCTTGTTTCATTAGTTGTACCACAAGTGCATATGTTACTTATGAACTCGGAAGTAGCCTCATGGTGACTGCAAACAACTCCCAGAAAATAAGGACTATGTCTACTTTGCTGATAGAACCTCAATATTCTATAAGAGCATTTGTGCTTGTGGGCCGAGAATTGTTTTCATCCAATATCCTGTGCGATGGTCTGTGACAACAAAGGGATTTTATTTTCAAAATTGCACGTCCTTGAGCAGCTGCAACCTGAAAGCAATTGTGCCTTCCTCAGGCACTTCTCTGCCTCCAGCGCAGGCTCTTAAGAGCAGAGCTAAAAATTAGATCACACCTACCTAATGCTAATGTACGCTATGCTTGCTTCTCCGTGATTCGATATGAATAATTAATTTTTTCAACCGTTCAACTTGGAGCAGGCATGGTGCTGTTTATGCTACCGAGTTTGTCAACGTTTTTGCGCATTCACCTAAACCTTTAAAGTAGACGTTGCGAACGTCAATAAATGTTTGATTCATCTTGAGGTGATATTCACTAGTGCCGCTACATCGTTCACTTGCTGGTTAATTGATCCTTAATTCATATTTAGTTTATTAACGGTCTTGAGGGACACACTAGCCAACATGTCCACAGAGTTGTGTGTAACGCATGATTCCGAGTGTTTTACAGGAATGATCTTCTTTTCACCGGCTGGTGATCGTCTTTCCATGATTAAAAAAGTCCATTCTCTACCGGGCAACGTGGAATCGCAGTTCATTTACTGAACCCAGGCACACGACCAAGTGTCGCGGAGTATATCGAAGAACTAACAATTATTCTGAGTATGGACGTTAACAGTGTCAACGCCAAAACGGCCAGTTAATGGAAGGCGGTTAGCATATGTTGGAACCATCAGTTAAATAAGAATGCAGAACGAATTTCGGAGCGAACCATGAGGTAAAATTTCAGCGTGGTTCCACGATGCCGGAAAGCGAGAGTACTTTTAAGGAAACTGCAAACTTGGCGATCTTTGATGATTTTAAACTGCCTGCTGTACATTAGTCACCAATTGGGTCTTACCTTAGATGACATGCGGTTTCGTCTAATTGATGGTATCTCTTGTTTGGTCAGTAGGTTAACATTGGAACTGGTGAAACTAGGGTTTCCAGAGCTTTCCAGACGTCCATTTTTTGTACCACAGTTTCCAATCTGTATTTTGTCATTTAGTGTATGATCAAACACGTATCACGTAATCAACTCAAGAAAAACATTGGAAACAATGTTTGTTAGTTCCTTAAACGTCAGTAAAATTTATCTCAACACAGAATTCCCAGAAACTTCATTTTTGGGGGGCACGAACTGACGAGAATATTAATATTCTCTCTCAAAGACATCAGACGGCTTGAGCATTTTTGACAAGCCAAACAGACTGTCTGCTTCTGATGAGAGGTCCATATTGCGATGGTTAACACGGTCAATTCTTTGACATCGTGGCCCGAGGTTATATCCTGGCCACGGTAAGACTATGTAGTACTGACGGTCACTGACAGGAGTTAAACTCGAGTTTGGTGCCTCTTTTTGGACCAAGTATGGATGGCAACTTCTTGACAGTGCAAGACTATAATCGGTTATGAATAGTGTTCAGCATATGAGGGCTAAAATCTTCTATCGTTTATTGGCAATCTGAATAGCTGTCAGCAAGCTCAGTGGGTGCGTTTTTACCTGTTTTGCACCCGGTAATTGCAAACGGATGCAGTCCACCTCGGATCACTAAGCAATATTGTCTACGGCTTCGAGAGTTCGAAATAATCCTTTGTGGCTTCTATGATTTCAACTTTGAGAAGAGTCTCAATAGTGAAGCCAATGAGCAATCTTCAGAGGTGAATGCGGCTGGGCAATTGCATATCAATAATTTTATCAACATGTTTTATCACTTCCTCCTTAGGAACTCCCAGTAACACTTTTTGAAGTGCTAATCATCAGGTTCGCCACATATCTGTTCTGAAAGGCATCATAATTTGTTTTTGTCTCCTTAATACTTGCAAACCCATGTGAAAACCCCTGATATTTGACACCAAGACTAAGTTTCTTCCGTAAGTTTTTCTTGAGGCTTACAGCTTGCAAATTCTAATTGATCGCCACTGTCCAAGTGTGTGATGAATGTGCGGACAAACCAGGGGTTTGTAGCAGTCTCCTATCGTAAGACTCCCGTTCGAATTCAAGTGGTCGTCTGTGACCTTCGCTCGTACCAATGAGACAATGAGACCGTCGTCCAGTGTAAACTGCGATTCGCGTTAGTTAGTTTACAGGGCGGACTTTGATCCGTCTTGTCAATTTTAATGAATATGCGTGTAATCTTGCCACACACACAGTGTCATCTGGCCAAATCCAAGCTTGGAATATCATGGTGTATGGGTGAAAGTGGAAAGTTTTTTGGACAGTTGTGACTTGGACCCCAGTTGGTGGATGCCCAACTGGAAGTGCGTGCCTAATCTCAAGATAGGCACGAGCTGCTCACTATCAGAGCAGAATTGGTTGCAGTCGATTCTGTAGTTCCCTCCACCAGCTCTCTTTCTGGTCTTCACTCTGTTTAGTCAGTGGGTAGTCGGATTGGTCTGTTTGTTCTAACTTTGTACTGGTCCACCATTCACCTACAATGATGGGAAATTCACTGCATTGAAAATTCTGATCTTAAGATTTGAAAGGAACTCATCTAGCATTTTTCAGAAAGTAGAATACTATTTCTTCACAACTGAGGGTTATTCATTGATGGATGTTTACTGACTTGACACCAATATGAACTGAACATAACCGGAAGTTGGTTATGGCCTCTGCACTTCCATGGAGTTTCAGACATTCTCTTTTGTAAAGAAGCAGTTTACTCGACTTACTGTTTTCTTTAGAGCGCACCGGTAATACGTAGCCTCGCTGAGGATGCGATTCTATATCCGAGAATGCTTCCGTGAAGCAACTGGACCACTGACCTCATATAATGCGCAACTGAATTATCTTTACCAGACCATCACTTACAGTCACTTGTAAGTAGTGTGTTTGCCATAATTAGGGGCTACGTTTGCACCTCAAATACTTGCTTTTCTATCAATACTAATCTTTAAAAGACTCTTCTTGACACATTTCTGATAGCTTGTCAGTTTGATTGTTACCGTAATATATCGGCTGAATAGCCTGAGAGTAAGCGAACATTAATTTATTAATAACGGTAACGTATAGTGTGGAACAGCTAACAAAGTGCTGTCGGTTGTGTCAACTTACCTACAGGATTGTAGCCTACAGAAAAGCAGTGAAATTCAGTTCTACATCCTAATCGTGTATAGACGACTTCAGTTGGATCCTGTTGGATTTTCCGTGGTTGTCAGTAAACTCAGTAAAGAACTGAAAAGGTAATTCCAACAGGATTCACACTAATTCAAAGCCAGTTGACAGTTAATTCAGTCGGGGAGATAATAGACTTATTAAATGTGAACTTTTCAAGACGTAGAATTCGCTTGTTATCAGGATAAAATTTGACAAACCACGCAAGTGAACAATTGTTTGTTGTGGAAAATGATTGAACAAACGCCCCTTATCACATAACGTAATCAAATGTTTCGGCGAAAATGAACAGGGTGGTTTTCAGCGTTTAGTTTGCACAGATTCTAAACAGACCGGTTGACGAACATAGTGGTTTGAGTCAGTTAACTTTGGTTGCCTATGAAGGCCACCTGTGAGAGATATTACAGCTGTCAATTTCGTTTTACTGCTCTTGTGATCACAGTCTGTTAGCCGTTTTTGGATTGTTGAACTTTCATGCGAATCCGCCTTATCTGTCACTCTTTTGTCTGATGAGAAAACATGACTCAATCATCGTACAAGTTAAGTAGCAATGAACAATACATTCCTTAGGAATACGGTGTGATAAAACCTTGTCTTCTTCAGAAAACTACCGTACAGGATTAAACTCATCGGTCATCATTATAATCTGAAATAACTAATCCGTATGTAGGGTGACAGTAGTAACATGTGCCGTGGCAATTGTAATAAGAATCACTGACGATGTGAACTGGAAAGATCCTTCATCCAGCTAACAGTGCAGAAGGTGGTAAGCGGATTCAATCCTACTTACAAGATTGTAAAATATGCCGGCTTGGGTTGACGTAGACTGACTTTGGTTCGTACTGCAAACAACGCGATCATGTACGGAAAGAATCTAAGAGAAATGAGTTTTAGCCTCGTTAACTTTATATTGACCCCTGTTGAATCTGTGGATGGACAGATACTTCAAGTGAATCCAACAATTCTTACAGAAGTAACAGAAACATGTTGAAGTATATCAACGCTACCTCTGCAAAACTTGTTTCACAATTTAGTTTCCACTACGAATGGAATACATTATTTTTGAGTGGACCAGTAGCCAATGCAATCAAGGCGATCACTTTGTGGTACTGCGTAAACAATGCAACACCAGAAAACTGAAGGCCACAGGTGACGAGATCGGAAGTAAAATCCACCGTCTCAGGTTTTGTTTATGCATATGCTGCTGTTTCATACCGTTCGAATCGGTTGCAAAAGACATCTTGTCAAAATAACCGCAAAAGACCGTACACGACTTGCCAGTTCTATCAGGGATAGGCGAAATCCCCAGTACTCTTAATTCAAGGTAGTCATGCCATTAATGGTATGCTTGCAATTGACCGACTGACTGGAGACAAATCAGTCATCTGTGTTCGTAAACAATTTCGGATGCTACACAACCAGGGTAACCAATGCTTTATTTTGTTCAAAATCCACTTTTGACTAGATAACTTCAATAATAATCGGTGATAGGCATCAGACTCTCTGAGAACTACCTAATGGGAATCCCTCTATTTATTTGTAATGAAAAAATCAAGCGACTCTGAGTTACTGCATGACTGAAACCTATGGTGCCTCTAGGATTCCGCTGTCATATACCCATTACCAAAGAATTAGCGGAAACTCGAGCTTAGGGAGTCAAGACGAACGGAAGTCGAAACATCCTCGTCGTTAACATTTTTTCTCCAATTAAGGCAACTCACACAGTCTGCATAGAAACCAACTCAAGGAATTTTACTGCAGTGGAAACTTATATGCTGATGACTGTTCTTTCTTACGGCACTGAAAGACTTTTGCAGACAGCAAGTAGTTGATGGTTAATCATCTGCTCACATCGTGTCTTCCTTCTAGCCTTAGTTTAGGATCGTTTTCTATAAACAGTGTTCAGGGATTTACGTTCATTAAAGTTTACCCTTTGGGCCATGAGACAGTGTGCTTATATCCGTGTCTTCTGTCAAACCGCTCGCGACCCTTTACCTAAACGAGAGACTTATTAGTAGTAAACAGTTGACCTGTAGCAGAAACAAGATATTGTAATCACCTTCCGAACAAGAGTAGACTGGTTTATATGGAAACATCAAATCTGTCGGTTATTGTTTTTTTTCTGATACTACTGTGGCTGGAGACGATCTCAGACGGACACGATCCGACATTCTGTAAAATTCAACTTATAGATTTTCTGTGCAAAATGCTAGAACAATCAGCATTCTACTCAATGGTCACTCGCTTGTATACACTTTGGGAACTTCGAAAGGTGTCATGTACGCTCGTGGTCAAACTTAGAACAGCCCTGATACTAGAGCTATGGCTTTACAACGCTGCCATTGGCAACGTCGTAAGATTTGACGGCCTTGAATTGTTCTAAACCGACAGCTGCAGTAACAGATTTGGCCAGCAAAATGGACTGTTCACCCTCAGCGGCCATTTGTATTGCAAGTTGGCTGAAAAAAGGCTAATCAGTGAGGTGGAAAGTATTTTCCGATTTGTTATTGAATGTCAACAGTGCGACAATAGACAGCGGTGGAGCTGGATAGAGCTTGAACCACTCACGCACAGGATTGGCTTTCTTTGCAAGTGTTTTTCCAGTGCTGAATATCTGATGTCGATATGATAGCTGAGGTGTACAAGCACATTGCACACAACGCTTCACGGTCACTTTGTGTGCAATGGGTTAGGTTTATCTGTCGTCAGCTCAGGTTTTCGTATTCGGGTGCTGGTAATGGTCAATTGCGGTTTATTGAGTAGTTTAAGTAAATACAGACGTACCTCTATAGGTTACTAGCGATAACAAAAACAATCCAATGCAAAACAAAATTGTGGAGTTCAGGAAAGTTAAGAAAATCAGGGGGGTAAAATTATATAAGGTGATCACGGTTATTCAAGATGACCACCATAACACTCTAATTTGTCCATGTTCAAGAAGCACTGGTGTGGAGATGTGCTCAGGTTCCGGAAGCGAGACGAAAACAATGACAACATTACTATTAAGACAAGGCAGTGAGTGAATGATCGTCAAGCGATTGTATAAACCAACGGATAGCAGACTGCTGTGCGTAAATATTGTAATGACTAAAAAGGCCACTTTCACTCAGTATGAAAAACATGAGAAAAAGATGCAAAACCACTGGTAGGTGAAAGTGAGTATTTCTATTTTTTAAATTAAGAAGGCTTCTACACGCTTTCCATTATTAACTGGGTTACAAATGTGAACTGAGGAATATGCGGATGTGATAACGTGACTGTTAGGCTACATTTTTTTTATTGAATTAGCAAAAACTGTCAGTGTCTGTCAAGCTTTACTTCTCAGAAAACTAACTGTTATGTACTATTAACGCGTGTTCGTAACGTGCAGGTACAAATATACGTGCTCACTGTGGCCAACCGTGCAACCTGTGGGACTAACGCGGTGCGAATCATTTCAAATTAAAAAAATTATTTCTTTCGACAAAGTTTGTTTCAGAACGATTTACACAGTCAATTACCTAAGAACATTTATAAAAACATTTCGTAAGATGTCTTCTTTTGCGCTTCCTCACATTACGACCATAGATCAACTGTTCAGCGGAAGTGAACGCTTAGTTTCTAAATCACGTGATTAAAGTCGAGAAAAGCCTAGGCAGCATTGCTACTGAAATTTGTCTTCAAACCTGCGCTTCACACTGTCAGACACAAAAATGTGTTCATTACCAAAACAGTACGCTACGTTACAATAATTTAACACCACATCTTATCCCGTAACATGTCCAGGTTACAGCTAAATGGACCAGAGCACTGGTCACAGAACTATTGTTGACTAATTTCAATCAAATTAGCCACAACTTCGAATTTTAGCGTTTCTCCCGTCTCATTGTATCATATTCTTATCACATGTTTATAAATGAAGACCGTCTACTAAACGCTGTTGTCTAATGGTTTTCATGTTAGAGCAAATGATACAGTTTTGTTTATCAGGAAAATCGAAATGTATCTGGTAAATGATCGGTTTGGTACAGGCCGTTTATTCACAATTAAATTGAGCACAAAGCCTTTCTTCTCTACTTCGGGTCAGTTACAATGACTTTTTTGCAGGTTTATCCCCCTTCTGTTAGTCCACAAATCTAGGCTCGATGATCGGGTTTCTGGTTAGTCGTGACTCAATGAACAGCACAATAAGAGACCACAAATTAAAGTGGTATTCTTTGAATCAATAGCTACTGTTCCTATCTTCATTGGATTGTTTGTGTGTTACAGAAGATTCAGAATCACATTTGAACCAAGCAAGATACAGGGATGGCCATGAAATATGTGTCAATTAAGTGATTCTTCCTCTTTCCGTGAAGTGATTATCACGAAAGTTAGCAAGGCTTTGCGATCATTCGAAAAAAGAGCTCACCACTAATCGCTCCGGCAAGCTTATTGGTGTAGTTGGTTCTTTGGATTTCAATTAACGCACTAGAAACGCGAAGCTTTTTCTGGCGTTCCATCTAAACAGTTGTTCTTATTACCGCTGTCCGTTGCCAACAGGAGCCCAGTTTATCTTAACCAGTGAATGAGCTACTATCGTCGAGACGCTGAACCGCCCATAGTAGAGCACGTACAGCATGAAAATAAGCCATTCTTGTCGCCGGTTTAAATGCAGTCGAAATCTAACTTCGTTAAAACTGGACAGGCATATAAGGAGCAGATTTAATAGTTTGTAATGGGACTGCTTTGAACCCAAGAGTAAAAAGAAGACAATTAAACCAAACCAAAATATGCTTTCCTGTGAACTGACTACACGGGCGATCAGTAAGGTACACAATCGTATTCGAGAGCACTTTCTGAACAGTGAGTGGACTGGTTTGACTGTGATCTACTGTGAGGCTCATTCATCCCGAACTAGTCCACACGGTCCTCGAAAAGGTAGTTGCTTGAACGTGTAAGTGGTGCCAATCAGGGAAAATCTTCAGCGACTATGAGTTCTCAGGGGATATTAGAGCTTCCGATTTTACTTCTGATCATCCGAGATTATTGAATCCACTGTTGCAGCTGTAAGTTTAATAGGCCTTTCTGTTCAAAAACAGAAATTGGTAAATCACGTTTCACCATGTTTGTGGCACTAATACAGTAACTTCCTGAACGGTATTCATAGAAATAATATCTTTCTCCTACTGTCTGTTCTAACTTGGCGTGAACCCTGTTAAAACGACGATTACAATGTTAGGCCAGAATCGAATATTTGCTGTAAAGTATGGCTGCATTAATAGTATGTGGTTAACGGTGGAAATCTGCCAGAACCACACCTCCGGTATGCGACCCTGGTATGCGCACCCGGTGATCGCTTACCACATCTCCTGCTGTATGGGTTGTAGACTTCAACAGCTGCGTGTTAACTTTGTCATTAATTTCAGGTGAACTGAAGTCCATAGATCAGTACGGGTGTCAGGAGCACTAACTGGAACACTGCGGAAACTCAGTCTGTTTCAGAACGTTAGATGATTTTGATTTTTTTCATGAAGTATGAAAATACAAGTGTTATACGCTTACTGGTTGAAGGTCGCCGGATAATTTTTGTCCGGATGTTTCTCAGATTCGAGCAACCTTGCAGCATTCCAACCAGCTAAACCATGATGTGGCACGGTGTAACTATGATCTCACCCTTAAGCCCGATTCTGGCTGATATATTCATGAGCATGCTCAAAAATAAGGAGTTGGACGGAATCATTTGGTCAGCCACTTATTATGGACGACATGTAAATTATTTTTTTGCTTTAAAAAGAAAACGGAAGATTTCCAGAGGCTTTAAACCGTTTTTATCAAGGAACATAAGAACATCCTGTTTACTTTGGGACAATGTCTGGGCTTGGCATTAACACGCAGATCAGATGGATTGTTACAGCGAAGCTTATATCCAAATAAAACCTGTAGTGGGCAATATCTACACTTCCACAGCCACGTGCCTATTAGTCTGGAACGGGGCACTCTACGCTGCTTGATAAATACGGCAAAAGAATCTGTACGAAAAGTACGATGGAATTAAAGCGGAGCATTTTACAGGATAAACTTTCTGGTAACGTCCTTCCCAAGAAAGTCTGTTACCCGTATGATGCAAGAGAAACCAGTGCAAGCCCCAATAAACACAGCAGCTGAGCCAATAACGCGTCAACTAACTAATGCGATTTGCAGTACTTACTATGCTGCATGTCTTGTCGCGAAGTTCAACTCGAAACGGACGGTTCCACTTAAAATAGGCCTAAACGTGTTGTAACCCTTGACTCAGTACGTTGGTTCGCCCACTGTATAATGAGACGAGTGATAGGAAACCGAGTTCTCCTCCTTGATGTAATTAACACGGCAAATATTGGTCCCGATAATACGCGGCGGTCCCCGTCAGTTGCGCCCAAGACAAACCAAAAGACGGGTGCAAAAAGCAACTTTGTTCGGCTCCAAAAACGTGTGAGACAAGGAAAATGTGCATGATATTGCATGGTATTTATAGGATGCATAGTGACCTACCAACATTCTCGAATCAGAAAACCGAAGAACAGACACCAAAAAGTAGTTAAGGTCATTAAGCCAACAATGAGCTTAGCGGAATAAAGGCGAGATAGGTAAAAACTAGTGAAAGTCACCTCTCGAATGGTCACGACATTTCCACCTATTGTGATTGGATAGGATCATTTTCTCGAGGAAGAGGCAGTTTTGGATGAAAAAAATGGGTTCCTCTAAGGAAACGCTGCTCAGTTTCGGGGTTTTTTTTTATTATGGCTGTTTCTGTGGTTCAACGTACATTGGTCACATCAGTAGGAGTTTTGTCGGAAACAATTCGTGAACACTTCCCTGCGTGAGTTCGTTCCGGAAAAACAAAGAATACTCAATCGTCCACTCTGGCCAACCTGTTTGACTGTGACCGACACGCATGGACACGGGGAGGACGTTTGACATCGTCTATCGTGCCCCGGCCACCGCGTCACGAAGGATCAATTGGCGCATCCTGTCTATAACCGAGACAGCCCACTCTGCACCTCCATATGGACGACGAGTAGGCCGCCCTCCTGATCTGTAACAGCACATTCAATCCCGACGTCAACTTCTTGGATTTGGTTCCTGTCAGCAGATATTCACGCATTCCGCCTACTTGAGGGTCTTGCTGTTGATTGATCAATATGTCTTCATCGGCAACCAAGACTGCGTTCACGGGTGTGGCTTCAGTTGGCAGCTCATTTTCCTGTTTTGGCCACGACAATGCATCAAGTACCTTATTGTTTGTGCCGTTGGCATGTCCGATGGTAAAGTTGAACTCTTGCAGTCGAAGTGCGCAGCGCGCCAGTCGCCCGCGCGGATCCTTCGGCGTCCTCAGCCAGATCAGAGGTTTGTGGTTGCTCTCGACGTGAAAGGTGGTCGCTATCAGATAGGTCCTCCACTTCTCCAGGTCCCAGTCGATAGCTAGGCATTCTTTCTCCGTGGTGGAATACTTTTCCTCTGTTTCCGTTAATACTCGGCTGGCATACTGGATTGCTCCTGATGGTTGCGAAGGAGTCGTCCCGATCCCGACATCACTCGCATCAACTGACACCGTGAATGAATCATTCGGTTTTGGGATCGTCCGGCACCTTCAAGTGGTGGTAGCTTCCTATTTGAGCCCGTTGAACGTCACTTCCGAGTCCTCGGTCCATACAAATTTTTTGTCCTTCCTCAGCAGTTGAAAGGTTGGATATGCCTTCTGGGAAAACCCCGGCGTAAATTTCTAGTCATAACCGACCATCCCGGGGAAACACCTCAGTTGTCGCTTCGACTTCGGCGTTGAAAAATTCTAGATGGCTGTCAACGTCTCTGGTATTAGTTGGATATTCTCATTATCAACCGTATGTCCCAAGCAGACGATTGAACTACGGCCTATTTGACACTTCTTACTAATCGGTTTTAGGCCGGCTGCGTCAACTCGCTCTAACACTACTCGCAGTCTGTCTACGTGTTCCGATATTGTCGTAGAGAATACAACAATGTCCTCTCCGTATACGGCTACTTCTTCCTGACCTCCCAGAATGCGAAGCAAGAGACGTCTGAAGGTAGCTGGAGCGTTGCATAGGCCAAACGGCATTCTGAGGAACTCGCACTGCTGCCCCTTCACGCAGAAGGCGGTCTTCGCTCTATCCTTCCGTGCCATTGGTAAGTGCCAGTAACCGGAAGGCAAGTCTATGAAGTACAGTATTTTGGTTTCGTGTAGGTGTGCGAAGATTTCCCTCATCTGGGGCATCCAGAACGTGTCATTGATCGCCACTCGGTTCAGCTCTCTGGAATCCACGCAAAATCGATAGGTTTCATCTGCTTTCCTTGTCAACACGACCGGTAATGAAAATCGGCTGCTCGTATGTCGAATTAGTCTTTTCTCCAGCATCTCCTTTAACTGTCTTTCCACTTCTGGAATCAATTTGAATGGTATCCCGCGGCGCACTGGTTTACTTTCCTCACCCGGCTGTAGGCCTATTGAGTGTTCCATCCCTGTACAAAATCAGTACTGATTTCATCTGGGGCATCCAGAACGTGTCATTGATCGCCACTCGGTTCAGCTCTCTGGAATCCACGCAAAATCGATAGGTTTCATCTGCTTTCCTTGTCAACACGACCGGTAATGAAAATCGGCTGCTCGTATGTCGAATTAGTCTTTTCTCCAGCATCTCCTTTAACTGTCTTTCCAATTATGGAATCAATTTGAATGGTATCCCACGGCGCACTGGTTTACTTTCCTCACCCGGCTGTAGGCCTATTGAGTGTTCCATCCCTGTACAAAATCAGTACTGATCATCCGCATTCGTGAATGGGTGTGAGAACTCGGCAACACACTGTTTAATGGCTGGGAACAGACATTCTGGCAGGGGTTCACAGAGACGCCGCCCATTCGGCACCACCCCATGGTCTCCTCGCGATGGAACTTCGCGACATCACCATTAACCCGCAGCTCGTTCCTCTTCAGTTCTACGATTGTCCTCATTCGGCGTAACAGATCAGCGCCTATTTTCGTCTCTCCCACAATGTCAGTGACCAACATTACATGACGTAGCCTGAGAGCACCTATCTGGATTTCAACATTCTGGGTCTCAAGTGCCTTTAACGCCGTCCCTCCGACCTTCACCATCTGCCAGTTGCCAGACTTGACGGCCAATCCTCGGACTACGCCTGTAATTGAGGCCCCTGCCCCCGTACCTACTATCACACTCTTTTGTCCCCCCTCGATCAGAAACTTTACTGGTGGAACGCCCTCATGGCAACCCTTCAACACCGAAAAACAAGAAGGAAAACGTTTGTTAGGACAGTGGCGGGCAAAGTGTCCCATCCTATTTCAAACAAAACAACGATTAAGATGAGCTTGCTCACGTGCTTGTCTAACTTGTCCTCTCGGTTCCGCGTTCTTCTTCAACTCTTCCACTGCTTTTGTGAGTTTCTCAGTTTTGTTCTGGAGCTCCCTGACATCCAGTTGTCCGACTTGCATCCGTACTGGTAGACACTGTGCAATTCCGACAAGCGGGTTCGATGCCCGTAATCACACAAGACTTGGCCATCCAAACGCTCTCCTGCAACTCCGGCAGTAAACTCTGAATAAACTGCTCCTCACCAATCTACCCTTCTTCTTCTTCTCATCTGCCTCCGGTGAACCCAACGTCAAATTTCGTAACAAGTGTTGGTAGTAAACCAAGGGGTCTTCAGTGTCGCAAAATCCAGTGCCATAAAAACCATCCACTGCCTGTTGTCGGTCCTGCTCTTGTGTAAATTCTTGAATCAATGTCACACGTATTTCTGGATAAGATGTTGCGGCCTGTTTGTTTGCTGAAAGCATAGACAGCTCTTGCCCGTCCAGTGAGCAGTTTTCCCCGTGCTGTTAAAAACCGTCCCTAGCTTTTTAATCCGCTGCACGCCGCAATCGCCTCAAACTCAGACAGTCACTCTTCCACGCCGCCATCTGCAAATTGATTTGACGACGGCAACTTCATCGCACTGTGTTCAGGGCACGGCACCAGTGTAGCGAAAAGGCTTCCAATAAAGCACAACCTTTACTGACCAACACGCTGGTTACCATGCTACGCGCGCACTCGCGTTTATGAGTCATCAGTCCGGACTACAACACCCCCGCGTTTCGCTCACACGTCGTGCGCACTTCGACCCGGTTGGTGTGTGCATCCGACGCTTCTTGTCAGGACGTTTTTCGTCTAACATTCCTCGTCCGTTGAGCCGATCTCTTTGGGCAACTGCTCGTCCGATTTCTCATGTTGTCAGCACTCCATCCACTATGCCCCCCTGGCTGTTCTACGACCACGTCGAGATATTCCCCCAGATGTTAGAATAATCTTACCCTCGATCTGGGTATTCGTCCTATTTTGTCTGCCATGCCTCGCCCATCAGTCCGATCTAGCTGAGCGATGGCTCATCCGGCCGCCCATGTTGTCCCCGAGCCGCTTGTTGTGGGCTTTTAGACGTACCTTGCTGCACCGTCGATGTATTCCGCTGAGAACTGGAGCACCCGCACTTCTGGCTTGACTACCCACCACACTTTCATGTTCAGTTTGCACTTAACCCTCATCATGTTCCTTTCCTTTTCCGTGTTCCTCTACACACCCAATCATTTAAACCGTAGCTACGAGTTGTGGAGTTCCGTTTAGGTGATTAAAACTACTTGCATATTCATGTGTGGTAATAATGCACGAAGTGCTATTTCCGGCTTAATTCTTATTTTCTCACCGGCTGGTTAGGTGGCCACGTAAAAGTTTATGACCATTTCTGTGTTCATAAAGTTCCAGGTAGTAATGCAGTAAATGTTAGATTGCAGAACAAACGCAGCCTTGGTCACCCAACGTTAACAATAAAAGGTGTGCGTTGACGACTCGTCATGCTTATTCGGAAAGCTGCCTCGAATTTTATTCTGGTTTCCGGTTGGTCAACTTTACCGTTCTACTGCTGTGTTCGCGGAAGACCCTTGGTCAGCGAGTTGGTTTGTTGCGCAAACTTCCGTACAGATCATGTCAAAAACTAAATCACAAACGCCTACACTCATTTGCACGACAGACGTGCACTCACATACATTGGGTGACAGTACGTTGTCATTCGCCTCGGTGAAAGTTCTCACACCGCATGTACACACTGTTCCGATAGTCTCTTCTCGTCTGTCGTGTTCGGGGCTTGTCCTTTTGTTCCTGAATGTCGCCTGTGGGTAATACACTACTTGTGGGTAGTATACTACTCACAACGAAACTCTGTTAAACAACACTACACATCTGGTAATCTTTCAGAGTGTTTCCATTTGTAATTTTTGTTAACTGTTGTGAAAACATCACTGCGTGCTGAACGAACCGAAAACCATCTTCATCACTTCATTTCGAGAGGACATTTTCTAAAACTAGAGTGAGCGATCAATGCCGTTAAGCCGGGGGAGGACCAGCCAGACCTTTTTTCATCAAGTTCTCGAGTAGAATTCACCCGACAATTTTCGTTCCCAACTTTTGAACTTGGTAATATCACGGAAACAACAAGAGACAAAGGACTTCACGTGAAGAGCCTTAACAGAATTGATAAAAAATTTCCGTAATCCATAACTTACACAGTCAGATGCGCTACACTGATGTATAGAACCATTCATCAAAATCACACGGATGTTACGGTGAGGTTGAATTAATTTGAAATTTGACGTGCTGATGTTTAAATAGGGTGAGCACATCCTTGTGCACGTGGACAAATGTTCTAATTTTTGCACAGTCCTAATAACAGTTATAGTGTGTGACACTTAAGACAATGGAAACGTTTCGACAATTCTCGAGAGGTAGAGGTTTTGGAAAAGACGGAACCACTAAACTTTCTGAAGTGTGCTCACGAATGTATTTAACTTACAGGATTAACAAACAACCGCTGAGCATTGGAACCTATTCTGTGGCGACATTTTAGACATTGTTACCAGAAAAACAGGCCTGGGAATGTATATGTAACTGATCGTTTACTGTGACCGACTTTTGGCCAATGATTGGAAAACCATGGGGATAACAACTGGGAGTTTATTGGCTAGTAGTGAACAGAGGTGTCACATGTCGGTAGAATGAGTCATTAGTAAATGCGGAACGATTAGAAGGTCAAAGTGCAACACGAATTTCGCACCCTCACTGCCAACATTTCCACCATTTCATAACTCCCTGGTAAATATATGAAACTGTGTTATTCAAAACAATATGTAACAGGAGTACCCTAATGTTCTAAAATACTTCTTGGAACAATTATTCTCTGGTATACCTCTTATGTGTGTTGATAAAGTAGTGAAACGGGAAGATGTGACAATTTTGTCACAATGAAATAATGATATCAAATAAATCCCTAGGTGCCTACCAGTAATCGATATATCGCTCAACATCTTTAAGACCTGCTGTGATTACAACATGGACAGAATTCCTAGTCGTAAAGCCATCAACTGGGCTAAAGAAGGCAATAACCGTATCTCTTTCTCCAGAATATCAGACAATCTAAACACTACTTAAAAAAGAATGTGGCCGAGTGTTCAAAAGTGGTGACTCAGTTAGACTTAGTTTAAGGTCAGACTCAGTAGTTAACAGGGTTGCCCCAGGAATGCATGACGAGACTTCTAGTCTTGACCACGCCAAAGGCCTACACCAATGATGGGCTCCAACAAGAGAAATACTCAAGTCTAGTGCATCATCTTGAGAGTTTAACTGAGAAGTTTATGGGAGTGCGACAGCTACATCCAATCGTAAGTGCTTTTCAGCTGATATCTTAATTGAGTGGGCTAGCGGTACCCGAGCGTAGAAGGATACGAATGATGCGAACAGACCACCGTTGACCTTATTTGCTATTCAATTTGTCCGTTGATTTACGCACTTTTTGGAAGAATGACAGAGTTAACTGATACACGCCAAAATAACGGTGCACAACAGGGGTTGCAGCGATATGTCAAAAATGTTTGTCTCTTACTGTTGTCAGCTCAGTCGACTGCATTTACTGAAGTGACGACGAAGGACTTTTGTACAGTAAAAGGAGCTTGAAGGTTGCGCCGCCAGGCTCGACCACCAGATGGTGACTCGAATGAATCGGTTTGAATTTGTTCAGACAGCATTGTTTATGATGACGACAAACGTAAAGGCCCGTGGTGACTGAACACACTTCCCTATATTGGATAGAAAGTCCCGAAGTTTCATCTCAAAACCTTTATCGGGCATCTCGTTAAGAATGATGAAATATAATTATTTTTTTCAACAAGCCCATTCCACTGGGTGGAATATTCTGTTGTAGATCATGAGATTGTTGGCCAACGGTTAATTTCACTTAGGGATGTTGTGTGTTGAACACGTTATCAGCCCCGAACATAAAAACCTTGTGTTTTTAAGAGACAACCCACATAACCTATGTATACAGTTGGACTGCTTCTGTGAATCACCCTCGACAGGTATTACTACTTAAAATGTCCCGTTAAATCGTGTAGCTCGAAACAGTTTTGTATTTTTCTGAAAGTGGAATTCCACTGTTATGCATCCTTGAAAAATAGCTGGTATGCACAATTTCGTGGACTTGATGCAGATGACCCTCAGTGTCCTTCTTGCACACATAGTGAACTGTGACTATCACTTCCTACTTTCCGAGTGTTGGGAAGCAAAAATCAGTCCTATTTGTTAAGTTAGAGAAGCATGCACAAACTAACCCATGCTTCGTCTGCTGTTTGTAGCCCCGACCTGTACAACTACAACAGCGCATACTGTACTGTGGCGTGTTCTATTCAAGGCACTCATTTACATGCAACTCATATGGTAATGTTCAGCCCAAAATAATTCTATTTCGAAGTGGGTTTATGTTCTTTCACGTTGGTGGTGTGTACTCGCATAACCATTCAAGTATGTGTGATCTAAATGAAATACACCCGCGTTCGTCTGCCACCGAAAATGCTTCGTCTATTCAGTGTTGTTGTGTGATATTGACTTTGTTGCATTTATTTTACTGAGTTCGGTTATTTTAATCATGAAGTTTTCAACTAAAATGTGACGTATCACAGGGAATCGCTCTGGTTATCTGTGGGCTACCCTGGTGTTTTCTTTTCACAGCTTTATAGTGTGATGGAACACGTTTCTATTCCAGAGGTGATAAAATTCTCGAGTAGATCACATGTGAAACCCTGTCAAATAGCACCGCTAATTTTGCCGCCTAAGTAGCAAGTTAGTGAATGCCAGCGGAAGTGAGTATTTTTTTCAGTAATCGAACCGTTTTCCCCAATGAAAATAATAGAGTTCACGTCCTCCCAATGCACTACGTTCGTGGAGTTAGTGCTAACTCCCTCCATTATGGCTGGCTTTTAATGGACCGTGCCTGTCGATATGTTAGTGAGCGAGTTCCGATGAACCACCACGTTGTTCTATCATTTAAGTAGACCTAGTTAAGGTCACTCTGCCGAATACACACAGGTCAATAAGAGATCGACTGGTTGATTGTACGTGTTACAGCAGTACGCAGAGGAAATCGCGTCAACCCGTTAGTGAACTGAATATGCGTATCCGGAATATTGGGCGTCATTTGGAAAACATACCTAAGACATCGTACCTAATTTGAGTCTAACATCAGCACGCAGCGAAAAGTACTCAGTCAATTCACTTATACTTTGACGCGTTAGTTTTTACCGGCGGCCTTAACATTAGTAGTTAGAGGGCTGGCCCACTTATGCCTTTTCCGTCAGCTGCTGTTTAGTTGTGTATTGTTTGTTTTCAAACTAATTGGTTTTGTTTGAAGCTCTCTGGGAAGGGACGTAACCCTCCAAGTAGTCGTATTGTAAACTGTTTCCTCTACGCACCATAGAAACCCAGTGGTTAATATTTTTGTTCATTTTACTCACAAAAGGTGCACCCCAGGAAATTTAAACACGCTTACGAATGAAATATACCATTGAATTTCCCAATCAAACAAGTTCTTTAAGTGGCTCAGCTGAATCTCAGACTCACTGTTGAAAATCGTGACGCTTAACCAAATAAGTAATCCAGATTCATTATTCCACAGCTTTTATCCAATATAAATTATGTCTGGATTAGACAATCGAGATATAACAGAGGCGCATAAGGCTGCGCAGCTTTGTCTTACATTGTCAGCTTGATCTATTTTTAGTGACCTTGTGAAATATCGACCATAGAGCAGTGTATGTTTCACTGCGTTCACAAATTCACATGTAACTGCGAAAAACCTGTCATGATCTAAGAGTCTGTCAACGTGTTTTGAATTGTTTGTTAAGATCGATGGGGCACCTGGAAAGCGTATCTCATTAACATAGGCGTGGAGTGAACCCAAAAGTTGTTTGACAGTTGTTGATGAGTCATCACCATAACTAATTTCAAATGTTTTTCTCATAATATGATATCGTATAAAACCACATTTTTAGCCTTTATCGAGGCAGTTGTTGGTCACCCATTGCTTTCTGTACAAAATCAACTCGCCATGTAGTAGGCTCATCATCGTAATGATTACTTTAGCACTCCACCTTCAATAAACACAGTAATTTTGTTTTGAACCTTACCTATTCAACATAAATTCTTTACTCGTTTTCTGGTCATGTTAGCGGTAAAAGTGCACAAAATCACCGTCATCTCATCCTTTTGTTTGCTGTCTGGATTAGCACGGCTCTCTATTTAACCATCTGTCAGATAGGTCCAAAAAAGTATGGGCCATATAATGAAATGCGCTTAAAAATCGACTTAACAAATTTTAAAGAATTGAAACATTTCGCTGGCGCGCCTCTACAGTAGTTAGTATCTCCCCTTGATTTGCATAGTGTCAGCTGATTTACCGCCATCCAGCGTGTTGTGACTCCGAGATATTAGGACGTATGTTAGAAGAAATATGGACAGCGTGCAGCCAGATTCCGTGAAATGGTAATCAACCAGGTAGCACAACTTCGCTTCATCTTCTGGAATGTTATGATCAATGTTTGGTTTTCGGATAAGCGGCCACCACAAGATGGGAAGTACACACATAATGATGACACTTTGATAGCAGCCGTGAAGTTGTTGCGCACTGCGCAAACCTGGCGACTCAGGTTTTACATCTGACATTCCGTTCTGCGTGATATCGAACATTTGACTCTCTAGTGTACTTGGTAAGTTTGTTCAGAGTCATTTTGACATATTCGTCTGCGTGTGGTCTTTGTATCAGAGAGTGCATAAGTACGGTGATTTTCCACCGTCTGCATACAAAGAACAGCAAGTTCACAGTTTCCATTTCATTGTTATTTACCAATATGTATTGACTGGAACAAATTTTATGTCCGTTCGAATATAATTGCCCAAATTTATTCATTTCTGTCTGACTTACTGATTATTGCGGGACAGTTTTCCGGCAGTCTCATTTCAGGTGTCGCCTCTGCTATATGAGTATCCGTTTAAATCATGTGTTGGTTAAGAGCGCATGATTCTGTAAGTTTTTTTCATAAATATTGTATAAATTGTAATCACATTTTCTTTTCCATATAGGTGACATAGACTGGGCTTTGCCTACCAAGTTTGATGACAAGAGAACTAGTATAACGAGTACCTTTAATGTACATTGCAGAAGGAGGTGTTTCTCGTTGAAATCGTCCACAAGTGTCCTTCAATTAACTGTAGGTTTGTTCGGTAAACTACTCGTCCATCATCACGAAATATCGGTTGAAAAGTGTTTCGTCAATTATGGCCTCTTTGCAAACTTTGACAGCTAAATAGCGCGATGAGTCAGTAAACTCGATGTTTACCAGTTAATAGTTCAAATATAACGCGCGAATGTCCATCGGCAGTGTCAACCACCTAGAACAATATGCGACGAAGTTATATTCAATTCCAGTTTCTTGCCGAGTTGTGAGAAAGTAAATTGTATTGGATGAGTCACCTGAGTAGCCAACCGACTATGATGGTTTTTTCGGTTATTTCAAAGAAGGCCCGTGTTTTTCTGACGCTCGAATGCGGTGTGTTCAAAGGGCAGAATTCATGATTAATAGTGGATGGTATTTGGGGGGAAAACAAAAAACAACTGGTTCCTGTTGAGAGACAAACAAAATCGGAACGTTTGAAAATCCTGAATAGAAGCCGGAGAATAAAGTTGCACTCAAGGGTTGGTGTAGTCAGTACGTGAATTAACGTAACATAATCATCACGTTGGTTGCGTAATTTTTACCAGTTGTGTAATATCTTCTATATGTTGCATGTTCCTCTACTTGTGGATGTCTACCATAGATTCTGTTGAACGTAAGTTACGAAGTTGTGCAGTCGAATGTTGGAGATCTCGACAACGGTCAACATTTAAAACCATTACACTTGGTCAACTTCGAGGCCATACCTAAGCCATCCAAGTGGTACCTTCCTTATTGAGGAAGTGATTAGGTTAGGTCTCTTACAAACCAACATAATCCAAAAAACAAGATTCGCGTGTTTGGTTGCGCAATCAGACATCTGGCAGTCTCTACCTAATACCCCCCACACAAGAAAAATAATACGATAAACAGCAGCATATAAATCGCGACTGACGTTTAGTTGCAAAATAATTTCAAATCCATGGTCAACTGAACTATCGCATGACCATTTCGATCTTTGACTAACGCACAATATTCTGTTGTCATTTCTAATTAACTTAAGGTGATATGGGTTTGTTCCCGACATCTGAGTCGATTTTCAAAGTGTCCGAGAAACAGCCGTTCTACGTAGATGGTTCTTGTGACGTTCAACTCAGTATATGAAATGTCAATTGTACTCATCTTTTCTGCGTGATAAGTTGAAAGATTTCACTCTTGCATTTATAAGGTCAAGTTATCTAAATAGAATGTATTGCGGTCTAGATTCGTTTCCCATGCCACTTTCATAACCGAGCTATAGTACTCGTCTTTTACAATCAAAGACAGCTCTTGCTGAAATTTACATTTTGAAATTTAGCTACTTTTAAGCGAGGCTATCATGAAGATTGTTTAGTTATCGTTATAGCTTCTTCGCTTCAAATGAGTCGCTATGACAGGTTAACGTTTTTGTCTGATTAGTCATGAAAAGCATTTTAAAAAAGCCCGTTCACTATGAGTTGTTCACTTTTTGTTTTAAAATGTCGTCCACAAGTTCATTTTCGAATTATACATAAGAATTTTGTGAAAGTTATTGATAACTTGATTACGATTAAAAACACCCAAACAAATTCACCAAACTACACCTTTTGTGCATTTTATGGTAACTCCCAAAAGCACAGACTTCAGTGTAGTTTTTACGTGGGAGAATACATTCTATTGTATCGACAATAACAGGAACTTCAAGCAGATAGCTTAGTGACATTCACCTGGTGAAACATTATTGGAACTTAGACTCAAACCAAGTGGCATTAAATTCAATCCCTGAAGGGATCAAAATTCCATCCCCTCCAAAATAGGCGAGAGAAGATGGTGAAACTGAAGTGTTGTGTACTTCTGAAGTACTCTGTAACATCAGTCTCTATTTTACGTTTTCGTAGTAAATTGTTTGACACAAATACATTTGTATGCTACTGGAAAATTTCCAGGAAAATTCACTCGAAAAACTTGATAATGGCATGATAAGTATCACATTTATGGATGTTTATTTCTAATGTCATGGCAGCATTCGATTAATTTTATTGCCATCCTGCAGAATCCTTGCATATTTGTCATTTACAAGTTTCACATTGGAGCCTTGGATCTCGAACCAACAGATGCTCTAGAAATACTTTTGCGGAAAGTTTTCTGCAATATTTTAGGTTGACATTCCAGCTTTGCTTACTGTTTACGCTGTCAATAGTGGATCTGCGAGTCAGCAGCGAACATGAAGTAATTGCCAAGGTTTTGGAATTGTGGCCGTATGAGAAACACCCCTTAAATAAACGAAATCTTTAATTACTTTGACGTTTTTCATGCGATTTACTAACAGTTTCTTCAACCTCTGAAACCATCTCGCATACTTTGGCCCAGTAGGCTCTTCGTTAACTTGCTACATATGTGATCCATATTGGTGTTAACGCTAAAGTGTTACATTGCGCCATCCCTCTTATATACAGAACCTGTCTATGGTGTGAGAATTACAGGGTTGTGGATCCCACAAGGCATTCGTTTAAGGTCATAAAAGATCTACTTCTATAGTTTTGTAGAATTGAGGTTTCTGTATGCATTTGTGAATATGATCAATATGCTTGGTTTGTTCACTATTGTCCTGTGCGGTACTCTATGGGTCATTGCTTTCGCTGCCGTCACCAACCACTGATGCCTGGAAGATTCGGTCTGCCATCACCATTCGAAGTATTGAGTACTGACCCTTCATTCCCTAGTTATCACTTTGTCGTCGAGATCCCATATTATCAATGGATATGAAAATGGCATAGCAGTCGCGGTGACCAAGAGTACCTGTGATTCTGATAATGTCGATCTCAATCTCTTTGTCGGTAAAAATCTAATCAAGACGAGATTACTGTAGACCCAATGGTCACCTAATGTGGGCCCTTATATACGAAAGTATTCCAGTTTCCATTACCACTTCAAAGCCTTTCTCAGTGGAGTAAGACATTGTAGAAATAACTGAGTGTTTTGTAAGATAAGTTATGACCCCCACTCTTACACCCCGAGTGCATCTAGAAATAACTTTCTTGCAGACCGCTGTACAAGGCTGTGTTGACTCACCAACATGCAGAAGATGATTCATGGATAAGAAAAACGAGGCAGTGTTGTTTACTGTGAAGTTACCTACTTGCCAAATTAAGTCGAGAAGATCTAAGAGCAACCTATCACAAATACGCGGAATAAATGGGTTGGAACTTCAGGCAGTAGCTTTTCCAGCTCCACTGACGGTGCTCGTATCACTGCAAAACAATCACGACGGTTGTGAGCGAAATAGAGGATCGCATAGGACAACATATTCAGTTGATTTTGCAGTTGCCGATTATTGACGAAGTAACGTATGAGTCTCTTAAGCGGTGCGGGTTGTCAACACCTCAACATTACGAGCTACGAAAAACTCACAAGTCTGTGAGGTTGCTCAGGACAATTTAGGCAATGACAAACTCACGTGACCACAAATTAGTAGGTTGGGTGGTCATTATTCTAACCCGAGTGAAATAGAAATTTCAGACATAATCCATTATAGATTCCTCTGAAGAGATCGGTAGCCTGGAGAGATTCAATCTTGTCAACGAACTGATGTCCTCTATTGGCGTTCAGTCACTGTTCACGAATGTCCCGCTGCATTAAAAACGATTCACCACATATGTGAGCTTGTTGGAATCGGCCACACTTCGTTACCGCTTTCTACACACTTATTGAGGGAAACTTTGCTGCTCTGTACTGAGAATGCCGTCTTCGTTTCCGCGAGTAGTCCTACGGTCCATTAAACAGGGTAGTCATGGGAATTCCACTAGGTCCCATCTAAGCAGAATTTTTGCATGCTAAAATCGAGCAACCGCTAGTTACGAAGATAGAAAACGTGTCGTATTACAAGCGTTACGTCGATGACATTAATTTTTCGTCAACCTGAACAGATGATAGACAATGTGATGCAACGTTTACATGGTTGTTATCCTGATGTGATGGTCACTTATAAATTTAAGGTCAACAGCTGCCTGTCATTCCCAGAGACCCCTGTAAGTCGTCGGGTAGATGGCTCGGTTGGAAGAACCGTTTAAGAGAATCCCACGTGGTCAGGTCAATACGTGAACCTTAGCCGTTTCACATCGATCCAATACAAACGAGCACTAGTAAATACTCTGTTCACACGAGCAACGCGAATCTGCACGCCTGACAGCCTCGTGGAGTAATTAGATCTGACTACGTCTGTCCTACAATCAAACGGTCACTCCCAGAATGTTGATGAATAGGCACAGTAGACAAAACCAACCACCCGAATGGGTGGTCACTGTAGAGAAAAAGAGGGTCTACAGAGAGCTGCCTTTTAGTGGTGATTTTGTCGTGCACCAAACAACACGGCGATTGAGCAATTCAATCAGGGGAACGTTTGATGCAGCTGAACTCCGTGTACTCACTTGGACTCAGAAGCTACCAGTGTCTTCATTGAAAGGAGATCAGCCTGTCGGTGCCAGTTCACATTGTGTTTACCGATTTGTATGTGACTGCGAAGAAAGCTACATAGGCAGAACCGAGAGAGGTTTGAGCTGCAGAATGAAGGAACGTTTACCTGAATGGGTACAGAAGTCCATGTTACCGGAGAATGTCAGGGTTACTGGAACGCGTAAACAGTCAGTTTCCTCAATCGCTAGACACGTCCTGACCACCCGTCACGTTATCGATCCATCTTGTGCATTCAGAATCCCGTTGCGTCATCTTAACCCAAGATTCATACAGTTTGCTGAAGCATTACTCTGTGTTCAGAAACAACTGTTCGTGAACTTGACCCTTCCCTGGACATAATGATTTATCCTAACCAGCTTATTGAGTATCCACTGCTGAGTTCGTTTGTTATAAAAAGCCCCCCATGTTATTGTAAATTTTGTAATAATGAGTCAATAAGAAATGCTTACATCTACCAGTTTTGGTGTTCTAATTGGTTTTTCAAACTGCTCGAGGGAACCGATTGTTTTGCATTATTGTGTGTTTCCAAGCTGAACGAAGACATCGTGGTTACCATTATATGAAAAGCAGGGCTTTGATAAGTTTACGCAAATAATGAAATGTTTGCACCAGTTCTAGTAGAGACTTTCCAGTTTTCGGTAATTTTTCCGGTTGTATCCGTCGATGTTGAACGCAGATGATGTCTCTGTGAGGCGAGGTACCTAAACGCTGTAGATTTTCTTGTGGATACCTCAACTGATAACGCAAAAAATATTCAACTACGAGACTTTTGCAAGATGATAGTATTTAACTGATCACAACTATCCAAGCACTTCCCAGTTTGCTCAAGAAAATGTTCCCTTAGTAGGGCACAGTGCTGGGTTAATAATACTGCATTCTTCTCAGGGCGTATTTGGATGATAAGTAAAAACTGAATAGTGGATGTGTGGAGTATCAGTAAGTTTTTCTCTCCGGTTTTCTACTGTTCCATCCGAGATGATTGTGTGGGTGGTCTGTTGTTACGAGGGCGACGTGCAGGCTGTGTATACTTTAAGCGTCTTCGTGTAAGACTTGAGTTACTTTGGTAAAGTGAAGTGTCCTGATGTTGACATTTTTTGAGTCCAACGCAATGCATTCAGGCAGGCTGGTACCAAACAACGATAGAGTGGTTTACACTTAAACCGACTGGTCCCAACTACGCCTCTTAGCGTAAGTTAGACATAATTTGAAACTTTGTTTTTCAATGGGCTGTTGTTTTATTTGACATCAGGTCGCGCATATCGTTTTTCATATTGTTCGCATCTTGTCTTTCTCCGGTTTTTCACGAGTTATTTAGAAATGTCGAGTTATACATTGCCAGTTTTGGTAACCCGGTCGATCCTATACATCAAGGCAATTTTTAATCAGTTGTTCAACCACGATTTTTTTGCTCGCAAGCAGTGCTGAGTCTGAATGTTGTCGTGTTAATGGCCGCTTTGAGTTTTGTGCATAATGCAGGAACTAATTACACGAATCAGCAAACGTTGATTGCAGTTCACCGTTGTTTGAAGGTGATGTTGAAGGTACTGAGGCCTGTATGCTACGGACAGTCATAGCCCGAAGCCTTAAGTCAATGTGGAAGCATGAATGATGTGGATAGGAAGTGTACCATTCCCTTTCTGGCCTCAATGATAAGATTTAACAATAGATTACGCAGCAGCATTTTAGTGGACTCGAATGACAAAGCGATCAATAATCTCCTATAATGAGTCCACTTTCGCCTCACTTCGGAAGTTTCCTACCGCTCGCAAACAGCATACTGAATGAATGCAGTGGTTATCCGTTGAATACGAACACAGACTGCAAACAAATTTCGACTGACGTCTATAGGACCGCTTCACATTTACATAGTGTGTAAATGGCGACTCAGAACTGTTCTTGGTACAAATTTATGCTGACCTATAAGCATTTATGAGTTGAAAATCTTCTACGATATCCATTCTTAACCTAGCTCAACATCTGTCGTTCCCAGAAAGCGTTCAACTAATTTTTATCCGGGCTTTGTTCACAGAAACTAATTGCCTTTTTGAAACTGGAGAAAATGTGCAGCAAGTTAACCGTGGATCGGTTCTTTCAAAAGTCGACTGGGTTGTTGTTCGAACTGAAGGACAGGAAGTTTGTGTTGAATTAACTTCTGATCAGTTTTGCTATTCACTTCGTAGTTCACCGGATTTCCACTGAGAAAATTTCCGAATGTCATTCGTCGGCATTTTGAAGCCGATGCCAATTTGCTTAGACAGACTAGCTTGTTAGTTAGCGTGAATACAGGGTCTACAGATCTTTGAGTATTGTTCACTTGCTTAACACCCAAATGAGTACTACGTTGATAAACAAACAGAGACGAACTGGTCTTGCCAAGTTCCTTGAGCGCTGTAAGCTGTTCTTGCTAGGTTTCCGGAACAATTTGTCGAACAGCCTTTCTTGTCAATTAGTAATCAAAAGAACTTTGTTTCTTTGAGGCTGATATATACCGGAGTCTTTAATAAATATAATGTACAAATTAAAAATTCTCACCTATGTATTAATCCCATGAACCGGCAGAAGTAGGCAAACCGTAAACCGAGCCTTGTAGCGCACACGATAGACAAATGAACCAATAAGAATCCCAGCACTGTCGACCCGTGCATCGGTGATCTGTGACCTGCGTCTCTGCCAAGTGACTTCTCGACGCTGGCCAAAGAGTAATTTGTATAATTTTGCTACAGGAAACAAATGACCAACACAGTTTTGAATCTTCTAGTATGATTTAGTCGGTTGCTTATTAGGGGCTGTTGAGCGCCAGTTAAAAACAAGTGCGTATGAAACGTTTCAATACACTATTGATGAGCGGACTGATGGAGACACGCAATAGGTTAACCGAGGAAAAATACAAGATCGAACAGTCGAATGTGAGCTAGTAAGAAGTGAAGTTTCACACACATGCTCTATTCAGTATCATATGTGCGTGTGATATATAAACACTTGTTTCTGTTAGACCTGCTGATGAATCCAGCACCACCTGTAGCCATTTTCCGAATAAACAATCCTCGTAAAACCAGCTTTCTTGGATCGCAAAACAAGTAAGTTTGAATGAAATGTAATGAAGTTGACCCAATAACTGCACTTGATGGTTGGCAACAGAGTGGTCGGTTGGCACAAATTGAGCACCGCACATAGCTGAACACAAGCATCTCATTGAGCTAGAATTTTCAGCCGGTCTCATTTGCAAGCAGAAGAAACTACTTACAAGTAGCTCAACTTCGTTATATAGCAGTATCGTGCATGGATTCCAGCCTGAACTTTCGGACAAATCTTGTAGAGTAATTGATTGCTGGTCTTATTTGGTGTATTCTGTACAACAAACTGTGAACAATGGGCACCTGAGTTCAACTGTATCCATTCGAAGTTCCCGTCCTGGCGGTGCACCTCAGTTAATACAACACTCACTTTGCAGACATTTTGCTTCCGTAGCAGGTTTGTGCCCAGCCTGAGCTGAAATTTCTAACAACCGGGGCTACTTTAACTTAATTCATTTTAGACTATTCTTCAGTACTAGAACCAACAAATTTGAGTTTCGCACCTAGTTTGGTTTATCGTTGGCGTACCATTCTTGTATGCAAATCCTAACTAGAGTGCAGCCCGATTTTTATGCTTGTATTCGACAAACGTTTTTCAAACAGTACACCTAAATGTAAAAGCCACCCTCCACTATGAAGGCTGTGTGAGCTGCCTCAGTGTAACACCTCAAAACCTAAGAGCGTCCAAAACGTCATTGAGGAGTTCAATGATTCCCGAGGTTTCTTGTTGATCAAAAATGTATATAGTTTGGTTGTTAAATGAAACTGGTAAGACTTTTACTGTGATTCACATGGGCTGACGTGGAGGCAATTAGGTAACCCCGAAACAACCCGCAAGATAACTTGGTTGAGCTTTTCGAGGTGGTATTCCCGTCGTGCATTAAGTAAGCGGGTGATCAAGTCGGTAATCAAGTTTGCTTAGCGAGAACCTGTGCCTTAATTCAAATCTCTCTTGTGGCGAGAATAAAGGATGACGAGCTCAATCAAAAACGGAGCGCAAGTCTGATATTCCTTTGGAAATGCTGTCAACCGAGGTGTCCAGAAGAAGATGGGAGCTTCGTTCAAATATTAGTGTTAATTAGTGTCAGTCAGTCAGTCGGTTAGTCCGTTAGTCAATTTGTCAGTCTGTCAGTGACCAATTCATCAGGGATCAATCAAGAAAAGTGTCACTAACCCGAAAAATAAATATTCCTCCTCACAATGCAGTTTTATGGATCCCAGAGCTGACAAGATCAATTCTGTACAAGTTCGTTGACGTGATAAGTCGGAAAGGTATTCACAAATAACTTATTTCCATTTACTAGCTCGATCGACTATTCATGGGATACTTATTTCCAGATAAAATCCTCTAACTTAGAGAACTTATAATCCATTTGGAACATATTAACCTACGATTGCCATAACCCTAAAAAATCTACGAACCCCTGAACTAAGAGAAGTGAACTCAAAATTTTACGGGAAGTATACGGGTTGAACCAGGAAGCAATCAGAAAGTTTTGAAAGGCATCATACTGCTTAAAATTGGTCAAAAGTTTGGCCCCGTTACAAGAAATCTGATTAATAGGTGGCAGTTGTTAGTTGTTTCATATTCTTCTCAAAACAGTTTGAAAAAGACAGTGAAGATAAGTATAGCTCAGGTGGCAGGAGCAATACATGACTAAATCAAGACAACAAAGGATGAGTTGTTAGTGGAGTACAAAACACAAAAGATTGCTCACTCACCACAGTGCAAAATGGTTACTGCACGAGTTGAACGCACAAATTTATGAGATAAACTAGTGAATAGATATCTGGTGGAGAGAAAATCAAGGTCGATTTTTCCAGCAGAAGTAAATCAAGCACAATTGACCGAAAAATGATGGAAAGACTAAATGTAAACCAAAAGCACTCTGATTCACTGACAGACGTTTTTGATGGTGTAAACAACAACGGATTTGGGACGCCAAGAGATGAATATTCTCTGAAAGACAAGGTCACCAGAAGATCCGAGTATGTTATTAAGAACGAGCAATTCTAAACAACGGTCTGATTAAGTTATGTATGCGACGAGCATAACCACAGCTGAAATAGTAAAAATCATACCGCCGGATTCTGTTTTTCATTGACTTTCTGGTTAGCAGATTCCTTTTCTGCGATAAAATATTCGTCCTTTATTGTTCAGTGACTTTGAGTGCAGCATCTACTGAAAGGTAGTCATTTGAGGTGCACTTTCATTTTCCCACAATAAACATGTACAAGCCAGAGCTAGAGGTTTCGCTTATGTAACTTGAGATCTGCTTATCATGATATCGTGAACACTCGCTCTGGACAATGCGTCGTCCACCGGTGGATTGCTCACAAAATTCCACTTAAAGTTCAATTTTAACTTCACAAGTAAGCAATCGATTGGGCTATCAAGTCGTGATGGAGTGATCTGAGCTGTTTTGCTACATTCAATGCTTCACTACTCGATATTCGAGTTTCGGTAGTTTTTCAAAACTGACAAGTAGTTTCCATCACACAACGGACTTTCAGAATGAAAAGGCTGTAGAAGCAAATATGTGAAAGCTTGAGAAGCGGGTTGCAGAGAATCCATGCTGACTAAAACCGATTGAATCAGTTAGTGCACTTCTAGTAGATCCGGCTTTTCTGTGGCAGCTCGTATTCCACCCCAGTACAGACGACCCAGAGTGAGCATCCACAGTATATCTTCCGATACTTGTAAGACTACATACAGCGTTTAGCATGCGGGATGGAGAATGACGGTCAGTAAAAGTAAGTCAGCCATTGCCAGACATCAACGTTCCAGCGCCCTCGCTTGAAACTGGCTGATTTTTATTTGTGTACGCATCGATTGGGTGGCATCTAATTTGAATCGCTATTGTTGTCCACTTCGCGGTACTGGTAGGCCACGTCCCATCTGTGAAACACCGCTGATTTAACTAATCACTGATTCATTTGCCTAATTAGAAGAGTCAGGGATCGCTTGAAGAATAAGAGACTGCCTACTGAATCGAGATTTGTACAGATGACCTTGAAGATAGGGTGACACGTATGCAGTCTCACGCGCAAGCGAGTTAAAACTGATGTGAACAATCCCAAATATTGTGTGCTGCTAGTAATGCAGTACATAAATTAAGTGTGATTGAGGTAAGCAGATGATGTGGTTGACTTTCCCTGTTTCACATCATTACTACCTTGTTGTTGTAGAGGGGCTTTGCCATCCACCTTGTGCCGGACGTTTCGAAGGGTTTGATACTCAGGCGACCGAAGAAGTAATGTACGGCGATTCAACTTCTCTTTCAACGGAGGTGGCGCGTTTTTGAGTAAAACGTGTACCGAGTGCAATTTGTAACTTTGCTGAACTAAGTACGAAGCTTGAAGTATATTTTACAGTTAAACGGAGTTGTGATGGAATTCGTACATGTGAAAATCGACTGGGTAGCAACGATTTTATTTACTCAGTTATGGTTACATGATCAGGGCCGAGAATTGCGAATACATGTGTCATAACAGTGTCGGAATAGTTGGGGAAACGCTTCGAATGGTATGGACCAAATGTGTAGTTAAGAGACTAACAGAAGAGTGAAGTGAGCTTTGGGTAGCACAGAAGCTGTGCGAAGTGCCTCTGGGAAGGCTACCATAGCAAGACTGCAGTGCAAAGGGCAACACCATAATCTTTAAGTTTGTGATTCAGACAGGCCGGCATGACAGGTAACCAACCGCAATTGGATTAGGAATGACTAAGTATGAGTCTTAGAGCGTGGTTATTATGTATATTGTTGACCATGGAAAACAGATGTGAATATACACAGATTTATGCTGGGTTTGCCAGCAGTTGGCCGAATATTGAGTGTTTGACGTAAAATGGGGACTTTGAAACTGTACAGATTCTTCCACTGTCCACACTAATTAACGTGGAGCAATATTGGTTGTGCAGTACTAGTGAGGTCATTCTTAATTCCACTAAAGCACTACGTTTGGCAAATGTTCTTCTGAATATTTACGGTTAAATGAACATTTTCGTCCGTTTTGCCGAACAGATCAAATTTATCTTTAGAAGATCTGTCGTGCTTAGCAACAAATTGTTTGCCACCTGCAGAATGAGCTACGCTAATAAAACATAAGCGACCGATGAATGAGGTATCATTGTCACAATTATTACCAACTATGGAATCACTATCTTGTAACAAACGTGTGATGTTACAACATTACTGCGGAAAGTGGACACACTATAGAACTTTGCCACTTGTCAAAAGTTCATACAATTATTCAACCTGAAACAATTTTAATCAGGAAAAGCACATATGTCAGCTGTGTTCGGACCAACAAAAATGTCAAAGAAAGTTTCGCCAAAGAGCTTCAACATCGACCGAGTAGCTCATGGTTTTCTTACCTCAAACGGACAGCAAAAAATTAATGTTAAAACTTATGAAATTCATTCCTCATACGTTAAAATGTTTTACAATTAGGCTACCTTGTAATTACCGGGTTATCATTTTAAAAATCAGTTAAAAACTACTCACGAACTTATGTCACACTTGAAGGGCTGAGACGCTTTTTTGGTGAACCAACCCTCGCTTTAACTGTTAAGTAAAGGGGGAAGTTGCTGAAACGAATAGACCTTTCAACAGCTTGATGAGGTTTTTTTTAAAGATATAGTGCCCCATCTCAGGGGGACTCAAGAGATAATGTTCCAACTTCTGATTGAGTTCTGAAAGTTTCGGGCTTCTATATCATGTAGGTTGTACTCGACCAATTGGGAAATGTAAGCTGATAAGTTATGACAAGTGTGCACGAACAGTCATGGGCAAATTAGAATGTGCTTTCTAGTAATAAATTCGCAACTCCCAAAAAAGAAGTCTTTCGGGTGTCACGGATTCTTTTAATTCAACTTGTATAACTGAAAACCAAACGCTTTCATGACGCCGGTTATCTATTGTTCATGGTCGTTTATCTCATGACTGTAGAATTTGGAGCCTGCGTCTTAGCTTATAACGAGTGTTAGTGAGTGGTTATAGCTTCTCGGACCAAGGTCACCTCAATGTAGCTGTTTCAAATTTTCTGATCTCCATCCTTCTTTCATTGTCCCGGGGCTCAACTTACAATTCGAAATGTCTAAGTTGGCAGGTTGTGACGTCAAGTCAGTCGTAGGCATATTCACAGATGGCACAATGTTTTTGTTGAATTGGGGAGCTTATTGCGCGTAGATGTCCGCATATTAGACAAATGTAACAGCGCATCGTGCAATCTTGGATCAGTCGGTTCATGAGGTAGAGCGAACGTGGCAAATTTGTGCATTGGTTCCCCACTAGCCTGCCGGGTGATCACAGTTTGTCGTGAATATTGGAAATTCCGAAACAACTTGAAGAGCGATAGCAATTCCAGGTTGTGGGTAGGAAATCTGCAGTGGAAGTCTCATATTGTCCACATGTCCAGGCGGATGTTACATCGCCACCTACCAGTTCGCGCTGACTGAGATAATGGGGTTCGTAAATTGGGAAAGTTTGATTTTTCAAGTTAAATACTACCCGAATTTGGTGGCACTGTGCTCATTCAAATAGACATTCCAATCGGCTTCTTCCAAAAAGAAACATTAGACTCGAGTTTTGGTTTCATCAGAGCTCATCACTAATGTATTTCCTTGAGACGGCCGGGAATCGAACTTCGGCCACACGTTCATGAGGCAACCGTGTTGACCACTCTCAGCGCTGCCGAGCTTTGTTGGGTGTGATTGCCGACGTTTGGAAAAATCGTGAGACTGGTACCTTATTACGCAGTTACGTGCTGTATCTGGATAGTTTACTGAAGCCTGTATGAAGGTGCCGCCTGTCAGAAGTGACCATTTATGTTTCTGGTTATAAAAACCTAGTGCCTCAGGTATCCGCTCTTTTTGTGTGAAAGAACTATCAGTTATTAGTACTAGTGTTGTCACTCCAGAAGGCGGACGACACAGAGGTTGTTTTATTGGAGAAACCAGTACACTACTTAAGCCTCTCAACGGGACTAAGAACAAAAACACTCATTTGCACACCGCACTCTTCTGAGGATGCTCCAGTCGCTTTGGACACCATGTCTCAGTTCCATCATGTGGCGACAGCCGTTAAATGTCATTCTGGCTTCCAACGATCCTTCCCGTATGTCGGCCGTATTTATCCCGCGATCATTTCGATCCATGCGGCTACTGAATAGTGGTGTGAGTAGTATGGTGCGACCGTCTATCCTCACTACACTAGTACTGTTCTGTTCACTGAATTTTCCGCGCGGTTCCAGCTCAGTTGTTTTGTTGAACTTGCAATTTATGACAAAACTGAGGCAGCACCGTGAACAATGGAACGAGGCTTTGAGGAGATTGATGGGTGATGTTAATCGTCAAACACTTACGTGACTTTATGTTCTAGCTACTAAAACAGCGACCGCCAACTTCCGTTGTCTGCCAAGTTTGAAATGGTTTGACTGTAACTCTGTAAACTACATGAGAATCTTATGTAGGATCGGCCCAATTCGAGGACTAAGCTAACCATGCATTTGACCGAATCAGCCCTGAGGAGTAATGAGTCAGAAGTGTTTTCTTTTAGCTCGTTTCCATCAAGGAAATTTGTTAACTGCTCACTTAGGTTGACAGCCACCACTGTGCCCTAAATGATCAACTGACAGTTAGCCAAACCCCCTTCGGTTGATTATATATCGTTCTAACCTCGCCGGATTTATATAGTTGTACTGATCTTGTAGAAACTTATCAGAAATCATTGTTCATCATTTACTTTTTCTAAGGTTTAGTGGGGATTTGGATTTTAATTTTAATTGGTCATTGATCATCCATTAAGTGTGAACTTTGTTCACAAAATTACCAAGTGTGATCCGCAGCTGAAACTGGTCAGATACATGATAAAAATTACTTTCCACTCCTGGAAAAATCACTCCTCGGAAATAAAACTCATCAAATTTTCAGCAGTAGTAAACATTAAAAAATGAACTGCTAGAGTTAAAATAAAAATGTAACCGCAGTTTTTGGAAGTTATGATGTATCAATAAATGCATCAATGCACTTCCCATTCATAACTTTTAACAAGCTATACAGAACTGTGCTCATCTTCATAACAATCCTGAGTGTGCGAGGGAACATTGGAGAATTGTGTGTTCGTCTGTGCACATACAGAAGCTTATGTATAGTTAACGTTACATGTTAGTAAGCATACTGAGGCAGCTGTGGATAACGGGGTGAGTTGTGTCTTTAAAGATGAATGCCCTCTGTGTGGGGGTGAATGTGAATTAAAATTCCAATGGAAGTATTTCACACCCAGACTATAAATGACCAACAATTAAACCGACAGTAGGTTGCAATATACGAAACCCTGAAGCAGATCTTTCTCAAGTGCTAAGTGGGTGTGTTATGGTTGTCTGTGTGAGTAAGACAGGCAACGATCAACCAACCGTGCAGTTATAACGCCCTATCACAACCACTAGGGATATAACAATCTGGGGAGTTTGAAGGTAATTGTATAGTAGGACATCTTACACCCACCCCGGGTAACGATAACTCAGTGATCAGTTAGGACAGGCAAGTTAAGAGGGTAATGTTTAAACTTAATAGTAATATTCTGTGGAGTCATAGCTTACTGACTGATTAAAATGACCAAACGTGCAGGAAAATCTGCAACATATGATCAGTTTATGAATAAGGGTTGTTACCCTTTCAAAGAAAACCTGTAGTTTGGACGAAGTGCTTATTCGGAGAACACCATCGAATACTGTTGCATCAGGTACTGCATATTTAGAGATCTTCCCCGGGAAGTTTTGTTGCAGATTGCAGAGAACTTCCTGTTTGAAAGGAAAATCTCATGAATTTAGAAACTGCAAAGTATGTTGACAGTTTTAAATGTTTGTCTTTTGACTGACTGTCAAATGAAACATCAAATTTCCGACGAGTTTGAGTGATCACGAGACTGCTTCATAGAACCAAGTGGTTGAAAGTGCGCACGGTATGGCCTTTATGGGGATAAAGGTGTAACTGAAGAAAGTACTATGCTCACAGAGTGTCCTCCCCGACCAGGAGTTGTCTGTTAGAGACTGGTTACCACTTAGAATCAAATCGAGATGAGGTGTAGTGAAAATGATGGATTCGTGAAAGGCCTGTTAATTACCAGACGTTAGCTAAAATGTGTGTATAAGAGGAACTAGCTCTGACGCTGACACTGAGGTGATTTTCACGCACACAGATACACATAGACAGTGTGTTTAGTCTTTGGATTTCAGTTATGCACAACTGCATGAATTTTTTCGAAGATGTTCATGTCATACGTTATGTGACAGACAATTATGTGAGAAATGGCTTAGTCCCGCAAAATACATGCTTTTCACGCAGTGACATGCGACTAATGAACCATTCATCACTAGAACATTCAGACAAGGAAAACAGCAAATTTTCCATACAAACAAGGAGTGACTTCAACACTTTAGTGTATAAGTTATCAACCCTGCTTCAACGGTTGATTAGATAGATGTGAACATGTGGACTATACACGATGATGAATCTTAAGTAGATAGCGAGTGATCGCTTGTAACGCTACTATGACACCGTTTTTTGTGTGAACACCCACGTGACTGTTTAAAAATTATTCACCATCTTCTTCTTAATTACCTGGATACCATCCAATGTGTGAAGTTCCGCATATTATTTTTTAGCGTCGGTGTAACTAGCTTGACTTTCTTTGAAAAATACTGAAGCATAAATTTGATAGGGAAAAGGAACTTGAATTTTAGAACTATGGCTTATGTAAGTCAGTAGCCCTCCACAATCCGCGATATGTTATTGCCACTATGGTGCGGAGGAATTTGCGTTGTTGCTTGTCGAAATACACACGGTTAGGTGTTGACGGCGAAAAGTATTTCCTTGGAAGTTTTCAGTGACTCCACATATGTTTACGTTATTCTGAATTATTGCCTCAAAACTTACTCACTTTGACACTGTTGAATTTCCTTCCCTTTCAGAAATATTTTTTCTTAACAAACGGCTGATAAATAGGTAAATATTTTCTGTATGAAAATCAAGATGAATCAGAAAGACACGACCTTCGAGAATGGCAGGTTTATATGCACAACCTTCCATTCGTCATTCCAGGTGATTCACACAAGTTTTACTAACTTCTGGGAACAGCGAGTTTCTGACTACAATTCTTCTCGTGGCAAAGACCAGCCCGTCTTCTCAATTTGACATGGTACAGAAAACAAGCTAAAGATCTGTTTGAAAATATTTCTGGTTCCCTGGGTGCAGGACTATCAAAAACCGTAAGGGTCACTTGATGTAATTTGGAACAGCAGTGCTAACTTGTTCCATTTAATTTTGCAATAAACCAGTGGATGAACCGAACAACCGATGTTGACGAGAAAATGCAATCACCTCAAATGGGGCCGGTTGAACGAATCAAGCTTTGTGGATTAAAATAACTTATCGACGGAAACCCCTAATCGGTTACACATCTTACATTTGTTGCACACTTTGGAAAGTTGACATCGTTGACAATTAGAATTCTTATGCTGTACTAAACAAATTTTGGTGAATATAATGTAACTATGAATCACATTTTAATCTTTCACTAATTTCATTTGGGTGATAACAGCTTAAAAGATTACAAACCACACAACTCAGAATTGAAAAGTTAGTGTTCCGTATGATTATTCCCACATTTGTTTGACTTCCAATATATGATGGACTAGCAGGTAACCGAGTCCAAATATGGAATTTCCGAGCACCTGGTGTGACTTCGTATCTCAGCTGGTAGAGCACTTGCTGATTCCGGACATGCTGTTTCAGTCACTGGTCCTAATCCAGTCGGAGCCGTGACTTTTCGTAGTTGGGGTTTATCTAAATTATCAAATCCACGAAAATATTCACGAGAGGTAATTACCGAGAGCGATTGCTTGTCACATTGCTACTTCTGATTTGGTGGGAAGTTTTTCATAGGCAGAGAGTTTTTTATCAACGGCTAGCGAAGTCCCTCACACCAGATAAACCGAGACAAAGGACGCACAAAACCGGTTTGTACGTTTTCAGTCGATCTCGTTTTGCCATTTTGTACCGATAGGAACCATTGTGGATATAGTTAGTGGGCGTACTGTTTCACAACACATACCCATAAACCGATAGTCCGCAATCAGATTCCTCCCCGATTGTACTCCTCTGGTGGAGATAAACTGTATGGTGACGTCAACGGAAACCCTTCGCGTTAGAACTCGATGATCTTATATGCTGGGTCCACGGTTCTGGGGCATCACTCATGAAACGAGAATTTGGATAATCACTGTGTAATTTGCACTCCATTAGTAGAGCTAGACGGCAGCGAAGTCTAATATACGACGACCTTTGTCCTATGAACCTAACTTACTACTGAGGGCCTGGTGCATTCAGTAAATGTGTGGAATGTGCTTCTATCACAGATAAACGGCTATGTTCATTACTGTTTCAGTAATGATCAAAAACACATTTCGTCTGATGTACTCAGCATTTGAGGTTGATAATAAGTGATTGATTTTCTGTAGCAAACATTACGAACACGTTTCCTAATCTGTCTCCTAACTTTTGGGGGTGCAAAATTACCAATTTTCCATATTTGAACGGAAAACCACTCAACAAGTGGTTAAGTGAGGATAAAATATTCTACAAAGAAACATAATCGAACTGAATGTTCTTTTATCCGATTGGAGCTTTGGTTAGTGCATTTCAATATACACGATTATTTTGTCATAGAAAAGTGAAATCTCACGTTTATCCAGATTGAAGAATGAACTTTTACAGGCACCCATGAACCAACTTGCCTACATCATCGTAAAAAATGACGTCGTATATTCGTTTAACTAGCCCTTACATTTCTGTTGAAACGATGTGAACTTGCCAGTTTTAGTGTTCTTGAAGCGAAGTAAAAACTCTTCTTTGATCATGCGTTATCACGTAACGTCCTGTCGTCTGTCAGAGTGAAGAAATCAACCGATTATGAATGTACAGCCATGACTTGCGTGAGTTACTTGTTACTACCATGGACAAATGAGCAAAGACCATGAACTACGTCATCTACCCGTCAAGTTTCGTATTGCGTGGCCCTGAGCGAGCTGCTTTGCTGAAAACGTAGACACTTTAATGGTCAATCTAAGTTACTACATTGTTGTTTGGAAATATCTCGAAGAAGTTAAAGTTTGAAACATCTCCCCCATGCAAACTCTTTCTTACTTCATTTCCTTACGGCTTTTCGAATAGTTTCATTAAACGTCTTCGAAGACAACTCCGTTAGTCTCTGGCTTGATACCTCATGAGTTCCTGTTTGATGACGATAAAGACAAATACTAAAGCAATTTTACCGAGTAACGCATCTGTTTGCCTCTCAAGTTTGAAATTTCCTATGCTGTTGAGCGCATACTTGGAAACGGTGAAAGATGGGGACAAACCTCCACTTTTCTTGTTCAACAAGGTTCATTTAAGTGGTCTGTATCTTCTGCCAGCTCCGAAAAGTGTTCGGCCCAAGAAATGCAGTGACAAAATGTGACATTTATAAAGCGGTGTTCCGGAAACTAGTCCTAGTTAGCTTTGAAAGTGCATGGCTAGGTCCCAGAACTTGAAGTACGATAGCTGTGCTTTATTATTTCGGTTGGTTACAAAGTTATTAGTATTGAAATTACCATACCTCTCCATACCATAAGTTGGCACGCTGGTTAGTTGATATTCTAACCTCAGTGAGACGGAAGTTTAGCATTCGCCTGAACTGATCAGTAGCCTGGAGAGATTCAATCTTGTCAACGAACTGATGTCCTCTATTGGCGTTCAGTCACTGTTCACGAATGTCCCGCTGCATTAAAAACGATTCACCACATATGTGAGCTTGTTGGAATCGGCCACACTTCGTTACCGCTTTCTACACACTTATTGAGGGAAACTTTGCTGCTCTGTACTGAGAATGCCGTCTTCGTTTCCGCGAGTAGTCCTACGGTCCATTAAACAGGGTAGTCATGGGAATTCCACTAGGTCCCATCTAAGCAGAATTTTTGCATGCTAAAATCGAGCAACCGCTAGTTACGAAGATAGAAAACGTGTCGTATTACAAGCGTTACGTCGATGACATTAATTTTTCGTCAACCTGAACAGATGATAGACAATGTGATGCAACGTTTACATGGTTGTTATCCTGATGTGATGGTCACTTATAAATTTAAGGTCAACAGCTGCCTGTCATTCCCAGAGACCCCTGTAAGTCGTCGGGTAGATGGCTCGGTTGGAAGAACCGTTTAAGAGAATCCCACGTGGTCAGGTCAATACGTGAACCTTAGCCGTTTCACATCGATCCAATACAAACGAGCACTAGTAAATACTCTGTTCACACGAGCAACGCGAATCTGCACGCCTGACAGCCTCGTGGAGTAATTAGATCTGACTACGTCTGTCCTACAATCAAACGGTCACTCCCAGAATGTTGATGAATAGGCACAGTAGACAAAACCAACCACCCGAATGGGTGGTCACTGTAGAGAAAAAGAGGGTCTACAGAGAGCTGCCTTTTAGTGGTGATTTTGTCGTGCACCAAACAACACGGCGATTGAGCAATTCAATCAGGGGAACGTTTAATGCAGCTGAACTCCGTGCACTCACTTGGACTCAGAAGCTACCAGTGTCTTCATTGAAAGGAGATCAGCCTATCGGTGCCAGTTCACATTGTGTTTACCGATTTGTATGTGACTCCGAAGAAAGCTACATAGGCAGAACCGAGAGAGGTTCGAGCCCCAGAATGAAGGGACGTTTACCTGAACGGGTACAGAAGTCCATGTTACCGGAGAATGTCAGGGTTACTGGAACGCGTAAACAGTCAGTTTCCTCAGTCGCTAGACACGTCCTGACCACCCGTCACGTTATCGATCCATCTTGTGCATTCAGAATCCCGTTGCGTCATCTTAACCCAAGATTCTTACGGTTTGCTGAAGCAGTTGCAATTAACCGACCCCAACCATTTCCCTGTGTTCAGAAACAACTGTTCGTGAATTTGACCCTTCCCTGGACCTAATGATTTATTCTAACCAGCTTATTGAGTACCCACTGCTGAGTTCGTTTGTTGTAAAAAGCCCATCCATGTTATTGCAAATTTGGTACTAATGAGTCAATATGAAATGCTTGCATCTTCCAGTTTTCGTTTTCTGACTGTTTTGTTTCAATCGTATGAGAGAACCAACGGTTTAAACATAATATAAGCCAGCGAATTAAGTGGACCACTTTCTATAGCTGCGCTCTAATTCAATCCTCACAGGCTTCTTAGATTTTTAAATTTTGGTGACTTTCTTATTAGAGTATTCTTTGGAACTGGTCCGGTTTTGTGTGGTCTGTGTTTTATAGTTTCCAAACCGCTGTTATTCAACTGTTATTTATTTAACTGTTGTTTAACTAAAGCCATTACGAAACACCGTCACATTGCTGACGGTGATGACATATCGACATATTACTGATGAGTAGTCGGGGATTTGGTTCATTTTCAAGGTGACCATCACTCACATTTGATCGCAGCGTTCGCGTTCGCATTCAGATAGACTTTCCAGCCAGCCTCTTTCGAAAAGAAGCACTATTAGAGCTCGTCATTAGTGCATATCCTTGCCACGACCGGGATTTGAACTCCGGACATTCCAATCATGAGGCAGCCGTGTTAACAACTGCGCCATTGACCTCACATTAGGCACGACCGAATTACCAAATCTGAACGCTCAACCACTCTCGCTTGTGAGCAATGATCAGGTTGCCCGATCGTCTTTGTATATATGCACACGGTTCACTGTGTCGGCTGGGTTGCAGTGCCATTGAAGGAGCAGTCAACTACTGTAGAAAGACGACGTATCGTGAGATGCTAGCAGTTCACTCACTGTTTTCAATCGCGAACGTGAAGCATTCGTTTATCCAAAGTATGTTGGTAGTTCGGTTGTTCTTAACCGTGCAAATTCACAGGCCAAGCATTAGTTTAGTCAGGGCCAACTTCCAAAAAGTGGGAAGTACAAAATCAATTTGTGGTTGCTCTGAATAGAGCATTCTACGTTCACTGAGAGCATGTGGGTTTACAGTTGTGACCCAACCGTTTCAACGTTCATCGCCTGCATACAGCATCGTTCGACATGACGAACGAAGCTAGCGCAATGGTCTCCGGTGACGTCGCACATGGCAAACATGACTACTCTTTCCAGGGCCCGCATTCTCCACCCCTGTTGACTTTGCACACCCTGAGGATCTCCGGTTAGTATTGTCTCGTGGTGCATCTGCAGCTGTCTTTGAACTCTTGCTTTCACCATGCTCCAGACATTCTCAATTGGATTCAGCATTGGTGAATAGGGTGCCAATCGTAAGATTTGTCCTCCATTGTATAACTTCTCAGCGAACACACTTTCCAGATCGGTGTGACACGGTGCGTTGTCGCATATCAGCACAATGTTTGACATGGGTGTACTGATATTCATCTGATCTAGCAGGGTTCGCAGCCAGCCCTTGCAATCGTTGCTGTTGTATTCTCCCCGCCTCGTCATATAGCCTACTATCGAGGTTGGTGTCATAGTTCCAATCAAATGAAGATTACGGCCTCGGCTGTTTGTTACAGGGACGCACGCTCTCGTCCCTTTTAATGAACGTCCCATTGACCTCGTACAGAACAAATTGAAGTTTGTCTCATCTATTCAGCAAATAGTCTTGGCATTTGCAAAACACTCCATCAGTCGATATGCAAACAGTCGCCGTAACTCCAAATTCTCATTCGAATTCATACCGATGGGTACTTGGCGCAGTTTCTTGACAGTTATGCACCGGCCATCCAAGTATCGACTAATCGTTGTGGTTGACAACTCCTTCTCAAACTCAGCCTTCACGCGCAGTCTCAAAAATTGCAGTGTAATCGTTGGGTCCACGGAAATCCACTCCAGCAACATGTCGATCTCTGATTCTGTCAGAATCTTGCTTCTGTGTCCTTTACGAGGCTGAGCCTCATAACTGATGCAATCCACATGTAGCCACTTGTAAGCGGTATTACACTTGACTCCGTTCAGAAGGGCAACCGTGCGCCAGTCATCACCCCTTTCAAATGCTTCGATAATACGTCTGCGTGTTTCGGGACTGACGCAAGTGTACTTGCGTCCGCCAGCCATGTATGTGAGAGAACTAATGAAAATGTTCTCACAAACTGGTTAACTCTCACATCAAAGCTCGAAGTCTACCACGACCCCAAAGCTCACGCCTATTGGACGTGAGATTCACAGACACCCCTAACCACTCGCAACCCTTTACCTGTCAAAGGAACCAATACGGTCAGCGGTTTGATGAATTAGTAGGAACAGGGTCAGGTGATCTGTGCTCCACTTTGGCCGCTAACCCCGTTCTCATTAAGCAAATCCGTTGACACCCCTCGATTAACCCAAACCACTTCCTCTACCAAAGTAGCCAATGCGGAGCACTCTAATTAAGATTGGTCGTCCCTTACGGTTAGTTGGGCCAATCGCATTCTTGCCGTCACGTCCAAGAATCTAAGGTGGAAATTCTAATGCACCAAAGTGATTTGCTTTAGCACGTAATGGAAAATCTTGTGCCTAAAATGGAAACAGATATGGAAAATGGTATATATATACTTGGACGGAATGCGTCCGTCACCTTGACACAGTAGTCAAATCTATCAGGTGCAATAGTATGGCAGTACTGACTGATTTCGTTTATCTTTTGTTGAGCGAAGATGGGTGATGTTCGCGTGCTCGCTCCGATGAGCGTCTGTTTATGTGGCCAACATAACTGGTTCCACAGGAACAAGTGTGTGGGTGCGCACAGAACAGTAGTAATTTTCAATAACTTTCGACCGAAAACATGGCTACTTGTCCTGGTGTATAGTCTTCAATCGCTTGTTGGCAGTAGATCTATCCGCTGGAAATAGCAGTAGAAATGATGTATCTTCTACGGCGTGACGAAACGAATTCAATATAAACAGAGGTAACGGTAAGTGAGCTATGAGATTTGATCATAGCAATGTGCAATATATGATTACACCACGTGTTGTAAGGTGGTGTAAGCGAGCGCTGAATGTCGCACGTAATTAAATAAAACGGTGTTTTTGGATGCTGCATTCGACTTTAGTTTTAGACCAGATAATGATTAGTACAATAAAACTATGAAGGCACATTGAAAAAACAATTCGACAATCTAGAAAGTAACGTACGAATCATTAACATGAATACGAAGTTTTAGTTGCCCTAAATGTTACCATGCTGCACAGTAAGAGAGTGAACCAACAACTGAGTAATTCGAATTGTCTTGCGTGTGTTACACGTTTAACGCCAACAATATCTGTTCTCAATCGCTTGTGGAAGAGGATATCTAACCGACCTCTGTTCTTGCATTCTTTTTGAAGCTCACAATCATGTACACCCCTGACCCACTCGATACCAGCAAGCTGGTTTACGCATTCTTAAGACATCTGCTGCAGTGACCACGTTTATCAAGTCATCGGTTGAATATGATGTTTCCCAACATCTTCCTGGCTGTCTGACCAAGAAAGTGATAGTTGAAACAATGACTTTTCTTACTGCAACCGGCAACCCAGCATCGATACTTCTTCCTTGAATAGGAAGACAGAAGCTTCATGTAACTTGCTCTGCACTGTTTCTCAGTACACTTCAGTACTTCAGTATTTCTTCCGAAACAGTTTGAATGCCACGACTTAGTTCCGGGCGGATTCAAATAAATGGAAGTTGCGTTGGGTGTTATGCACAGTAACTTTGAGTTCGGGTGAGAAAGCAGGATTTTACTGAGCTGATGTTGCTGCCAAACATTTCGATATCATGACTACTTAACCCTGTGGTCTTCCGATGTCACCGGACGACGAGACTCAACAGACGAATACACCTTGAAGAGGAAACTAATAACTATTGTTGGTGTTCTCCAAACAAAGTGAAGTGAGAAGGAAACAGTCGAACAATGGGAGCTGACATTAAGAACCTCGGAAGGCTTAGTAAAAAATACTCATCGAAGCAGATGGTCTTCAAAATTTTAGTTACTGCAAGCTCCGTCACATGATTCGATGTTAGGAGTTTTCCCGTATTCGGTTATCGTCGTTTTGCCACTACTGCCAACTTAGAGTCAACAAAATTATAACGGTGAGCACAAAGAACGGACAGAGACGCACTTCATCCACCTTCTGCAGTTGGTTATTCAGTGGGAAATTGTGGGCCACTTGCAAAGCTTTGAAATCAATGTAACGCACAGGCACACGCTTCGTAAATGACTCTAAGACGGTAATGTAATGGTAACCCTTGAAAAGAAGTTACGGCAATTCAACCAGTCAGACCCTGTGAACCTCGGTGATGATAGGGTAATCTAGTATTTTTCGTAAGCAAAAGACAATGCTGACAGACGTTGAAAACTCAACAAAGAACAGAACAAAGTCGGCGCGAATATCTGAGGAAAATGAATAGCATTTTGGAAGATCAGAGGAAGTTTAAAGTAGACCGGACAGCTGAAAACAACATATTGGTAGAAAAGCAAGTGGCGAGACAACTTCAGATATTGCTGTTACATGGACACATATCTGAAACTCATTATAGACGGCTGAAACCAGTCGGCACGGAAACACCCCGATTGAGAGGTGCTCCAAAATTACACAAGGATGGTACACCTCTACGTCCAATTGTATGCATAAACAACTCCGCTTACCATAAAGTGGCTCGCTGGCTAGTGGACATTTTGGATCCCATCCGTAAAGTCTTATCACCACATTGCTTGACGGATTCTTTCGAAGTAGTTGAAATTTTAGAAAACACTTCGGCGAGTACCCAAGTAATGTATTCCATGGATGTTGAGTCCCATTTTACAAATGTTCTCCTTCGTGAAACAGTTGATTTTCTATGTGAATTTATCTCATGTCAGAACTGTGATATAAGTGTTCCACTTGAATACCTTAAAGATCTTATTTTGTTATGCACAGAAAAAGTTCGCTTCGATTTTGAGGGACTTGCATACAAACAGATAGACGGTGTTGCTATGGGTAGTCCGTTAGGCCCAACACCAGCTGATATCTTCTTGGGAATGATTGAATGGCAAGTCCCGGATTATATAGCTGATTCGTTACTGTACATAATATACGTTGATGATATTTTAATTTTTACTGACGCTATTCATTTTGACTTGTTCTCCAACTTTCTCAATAATATTCACCCAAACCTATTTTTATCTCATGTAGTTGGAGTTGTACAATAGTTAAGTTGTTTTTGTATGTACTAGACGTGCGGATGGTACTTTACAACGCTCAGTTCACCGCAAAGCAACTTGGGGTGGTCAATATCTGCTGTTTTCCAGTCTTCCTCCTATTGCATACAAACGGGGTTTAGTTAAGGCATTGTTTCATAGAACCAAACGTATTTGTACCCCGGACACTCTGAAGACAGAACAGGAGTTGTTGAGACGAACTTTACTAACAAATGGATATCCCGACAAATTCATTGATGCACATAATACGGTGAAGAAGAGCACTGAACCTGTACTGACGGTTCAAAAGAAGGATGTTTGCCTATTCTTGCCATTCAAGGGTGATCACCTATCCAACGACATAAAGCACAAATTAAAATCTGCTCTGGCTCGAACGTATGCGGCTGCTCAGTTGCGATTATTTCATACCACTAGTGGACCAGTTCTCCGCAAACGCAAAAGTTTGTCAAAATGTTCTGTCTCCCATGTTGTGTACCAGTTCACTTGCAGTTGCAGTGACGTTTACATAGGCAGAACAGACCGACAGCTAGCACATGGAATCGTCGAACACACACCTCATGAAAACAGGTCATCAAGTTGACCCGTTAAACTCAATCAAGATACTGTTGCACAGCCGGAATCGGAAGTTACTAGCTTTCTGCGAAGCGAAGCTCATTCGAACTTACCAACCGACGTTATGTGCGCAGAAGTGGTTGAAACAACTGGTCGGGTTTCCATGGTCATGATTACATAAGTGGCGTGCTTGTATGTGTGTCTAGTCCCTGTTTGTCGTTAACTATTTGATGTATATAACTGGCATGTTTTACGTTTGCGACTGATGAGAGTAAATGAAATGCTAACATATCGCAATATATGTCTTCTTTCTGCTCTGATAAAGTCCAAGAGCCAACCACGATTGACCAGAGTAGAGGCTAAAAGTGACAAGGATAATTGAGATTTCTATTACCAGGAAGCACAGGCCATGGTTTAAGTTTAGCAGTAAGTTATAAATAATATAACACATTGGACTCTACGTTTCTAGGGAGAGGAAGATTTAGCAGAATCTCATGTGAATTATCTTATTGCTTACGAAGTATGGCAAGACACATTTTGGGTGTGTAGTGTTTTGTGACCTCCAGACAATACTATCGGAAGTTCTGGGCATATATTAGAATATTGCTGTTATTGTTGATGTGGTTGATGAACCTTTTGCAACAGATTGAGTGTTGACAAGGTTCACATTGTGATGAACAGTTGTTTACAAATAAGACAGAGAGGTGCTCTGTTTATTCGACAGCAGCAGTTTACAATGAAAACAAAAGAGCCTGCATGCGTTTATTGAGTGTCTATTGGTTAATTCTCTCATATCTTCCTTTTTGTAAGTATATAATCCGAATATTTTTCACATCTCATACCTTGGGCTTCTGTTTCATGACCTGGAACAAGTGCCTTTCTTTCCGGAAGTATTACATAGAACCATAGAAGAATAACAGCGCAATCTCTGAGGCGAATTCACTTGTAAGCACAACCTGCCTGTTACCATCAACTCAACACAAAACAATAATAATTGTAATACTTACCACAGACACATTCATTCACATTCGGGCACGTGTGCTCCCTATTATCAAGCAAGCCATCAGTTCGTCCATAGGTTCCCGCTTTTAGCGAAGAGTTAACCAGTTCAGTTCTCCTTACGTTTCCACTGTTGATCGGCTGTTTTTACCAGGTTGTGGGGCGAAATTATAAAGGGAGGACCAGCAGTATATTATACCACAATAAGAGGGGATCCTCTTCCAAAACCATAGTAATCTGAACTAAACAGTTAGAGGACGAGCGCTAGTAGTTGTTAGCATTCCGTGTTGGTTGGTCAGTACCAAATAAATGAAACTGTGATAAACCTTCAATTTAACGTACGTAATACTTAGGTGTACGAATGAAGAAACCACCGACAAATCATCCAGTCATGTGGTCTGGATGACATTCACTGCAATTCAGGTCCACTGCAGCCCAGAGCTTACAAATAACCAGTTTGTACACTTAACACAGGGCTGAACTAGTTTATTGCGACGGCTTCAACAGATTCCAAGAACAGTGGATAGTAGCTACGCCCTATGATGAAGAGGCCTAAGGCAAACCCACGCTGTGACCATTTGACAGGATGTTTCGTCTGACTGACGGTGCTGTGGCTTACGAGTCATTGTGACTAGAGTGTCCGTTCCCAAAACCTGATTCTAAACTCCCTAGGTATATGTACCCCCTATTCTTGAGATCAATTGGCCGTTGATTCCGCTTACGCAATTGTCCTCGCAGTTAAATGGCAATTGGTATACGCGGTGTGATTTGGCGGTTGATCACCACTCGCCTGCCTACCGTAGGCATAAGTAACTTGTGAATTTGATTAGGGACCGTAATTCAGCTGCAATTCCACTTTAACAAATAAGTACTTTCTTGGTTTTTCCACGATGTCGCGATATTCTTTTTGAAGTGTACCTCAATATATTTACCGATTTGTTAGAAGTATCATCCTTACTACTCGCGGGTTTCGATTTGCTGTTAAGTTGAATAATGTTTTCGATCGAAAAGCTACTTCCCAGTGTTGTCCTGAACACTCCCTGTCCTCATTAAACCCAGTTAAATGTTCGGGTGTGGCTCCCTGTGATGAATAATGCGTCCACCATACCCCATTGGCACTTTGCTCGACTGAAATCTGCTCTTATAAAGGTCACACAAGTTTGTTAGAGCCATCTCCGTAATGTAACTGACATACCGGACGTTTTGCTTGGGGTGTCTAGCTACTGGTGAACAAAGTCTGTGCAATGTGCAGAAATCGTGGAATAACGGTCTTCCGAAGTAGTGGTTGCAACGGTATTCGTTTAAAAAGACACAACACGAACAAACACGATCCAAAGATCCGGTATACCCATGGCTGCTTTGTTCATACCCCCAATTGCCATAAACGTTAGACTGCAAGTTTTCCATGTTGTCGGTCATTTGTTACTGAGGATTCCGTCTAATATGGGTGATTTCACTACACCCAGCGACGCAGTTTGGGCAAATCTGTGCTGCGCTTAGGAAAACAACTTTGACCTGCATCCAGTTCTGTGGATGGTTCTGTTCAGTGTCACCTAAATATTTACCCAGCGCACCCAACTACCTAGTACACGAACTAAGCACTTCGAATAGTTTTTTCGCGCACGAATAAAAATCAATGAAAATTAATGTTGTTGGCTACACGGTGGATAGGCCGCAATATGGAAAGACAATATTCATTTGGGTATTCAGCTGTCCATATTTTACCTGTCGCCAGTGAGTGGCGAATGCATTAACTTAAACAACAGAAGTGGTGCTACAGAGTTTTCAGGCTTGAATAGGTACACGAGAGTACTTTTGGACTAGCCTGGTTTATTGAAAGCTAACAAAACCAGTCTTCGTGTAAACGGACTTTCCATATCGATACACAATTATTGGTAAAATTGTGAGCATGCTACATTCTTCTCAGAGATGTGCGCGTGACGTTGCAGTTGGTTCATCAATATTCCTCGCAATAAGTCCTGGCGTAATCAAGTACCCACTTATTCGTAGTATGGCACTGGATTGGCTCACCTCATTAATCACCCGTCCCCGGTTCAGCCCCTTAATGATTTCTCAGTACAATTTTTTATTACGCAAAACAAGCTTGTTCGCTATACAGTGTTGTTCATCACATGGTTTGGTTAACATTTATTGATATAACTAAATATGACATGAAGAATGAGATCATTTAAGTGACTTCGAAATTTGTCGGTCTTAACTTCATTGCAAGTTCTGTCTGTCGGGTGAGGAACCAAAAACAGTAAATAGTATTTCTAAAATTTACTGTCCTAGTAAGTTGTTTAATAAGGTAGAACGAAAGTTTCGTTCAGTTATTTGTGTTTAATAACATTTCTACGGACGGAGAAAATTCCACTAACCAACCGAACCAGTTTTAAAAGTGAAAATATATACCTCAGAAGAAGTGGTTCAGTATTTTTGCCAGAAAAAGGCAGAAATCAAAATGTTTTGTACAAACAGGGATGCACAGTCCACAATCTGTATGATATTTTGTAAAACTAGAGAAATTGATAATAAGATGTTTGTTATTACGGCCGCACCGAATTAGATTGCGTTTATCAACAGAAAGTAGTAAAAACACAACAAACTTGTCCAAATTAATTGATGAAGTTTTGATCGGAATGCACGAGGGCGGACCTAATATGACCCGATTTTGTATTACACGGACTTACCTGTTTTCGCAGCTGAAGTTAACGAACTTTCCATAGTAACGTTAAAAGTTAATGAGATACTATCATGCTAGCGAAATTTCCTCGATTTCAATGTTTGCGTTGACAGTTTTTCTCGTTCTTCTTCTGCAAGTCACCTGGGTACATTCACCTCGTCATCCGGCTTATTGCAGTCTATTTATAAGAAATTGTGCCCACGTCGAGCTATTTCTCTGTGTTCTGATAGACAATTGGCAGATATTTCAAATCAAATTATTCACGTTGTCTTAGAGACTCACCCTTCTTGTCTTTCCCTTGTTATCGTTCTTATACGGATAAAGATTGCGCATCTTGATCATAATTAATGAAGGTTGAAATAACAACTCTGTAGCCCAGTGTTAACCATAATTTTGATTTCTATCGGCATATTAGTAAACTCCGCCGGCTTTCTGCAATAATGAAGTTTCAGTTACGTTCACGCTTGTGACATGAAGCAATCTCACAGATGGCCATCATGAACGTGATCGCTTGGCGAATGTCATTATTTAGGAATTTCATATATAAACTCATCAATGCTTTTTGATCATTTGTACTTTTATTTTCTCACACAACTGCGAAAAATTTGTTTCTCAATAATTTACGGGTTAACTGCGGATCAACAAACTTGACAATGTCAGTCATTTGATCGAAACGATCAATAATGGAATTTAGGGTCATTTCAAAGTGACTTGATTGTGAACATGTAACTAACTAAAAACGGTTAAACATCAGAAAAGTCGATGCTATAACAGATAATTCTTTCGGAGGTGGTGTTACAAAATAACAGTGGACGGATTTTAAATACGCTCCCTTCAAGTGGAACAACAAGGCGCCAATGGCGGTAGGAGATTCATTCTAGAAAATGAGTCTTTTTATAAAAGATTAGAATATGCTTTATAAAACACATTTACATAAAAGAAAACAACGCAGTACATTGGAAAGTAACGGCGTTTTATCTGTGTTTAACGAAGAAGCTATAGCGTTGAAAGAAACACTTGACAATCAAGTTTCATTGTAAAAATTAAAACTCTCAAGTATACTGGTGCTCGAATAGAAGCCTAAGTCCTATTTGTTATCGATAGGTGTGGATAGGACAGTTACCGAGTCTTTTCAAAGGGTAGCATGGATAGCTGAGCGTCGGTCACAAGCAAATGTGGTTGAGCACTTATTATTTCGGTTATGTTTAGTGTGAGATTTCTGGCAACGTGATCGGAACGGGTGTTCCATTTAAGCATAAACGGAGGTCTACTCCAGGCATTGAGAAAGATATATACTACTGACGGGCTGTTACCTTGGCAGAACTCGTGCATATTGTCCCGATTCTGGAATGACTGGCCCAGTATCAAAACGAGACGGGACTTTTGCCGTCGGTTGTGAACGATCGTTAATTTGCACTAAATTACATCTCTTACTGCTTAAGAGAAATAGAAAACCTAATGAATTTGTCTTTAACTGCCGCCACTTTTTCTTCAATTACGGGCACTTTTTACGACAATCTATGTCTGGAACGACTACAGACAACGATTAAATTACAGTTGATTGCATTATTTGGTTCTGAAGTCTGTTCTGTCCACGAACAGGAATTAGTATTTCGGATGTGTATTTTTGGTTGGTTAGTTTCTAGATTGATGCACTTACTCGGGTAGCACTATATAGTAGTTAGCGCAACTCAAGCCGATTTCCACGCATTTTACATTTTCTATTCGTCGTCACTAGTTACTGAATTTTCGGCCCTTATGGTCTCACCTATCGTTCCAAACGAGAATCTGTCTGCTCCTGAAACCTCACCCAATTGGCTACATTACCGGCAGCGATATCACGGTTGTAATAAAATGCTTTAACAGTAGACGCAGAATCTTTACTCGTGATGAAAATCTTGAATCCGGCTCACATTTCCAATCGCACACTTATTCTTTTCTCACCATATACTTCTCTGTAGGGCACATTTGGCGAGAGTTTTTTATTATAACAGTTTCCTCGTAATCTGTTAAATAAAACGGTTGATTTACTTTCTCTCATCTTGGCACTGAATGTATTTTCACCTGACCCTTATCCTGTACTTGACATGCTTCTGAGCCTCATTCCTTCGAGACCTTTGGTCATCTACCAGAAAATTCCATTATACACATTCCAACTATTAAGCTGCTAACCGGTGGTCGAACTCTGCCAGTAATTCACCTGTCAGTCTTCTATTCAACTAACACTGTCTAAGGTTGACGTTAATCTGTTTGTTGAATTGTGTGAGCTAAACCGAATGAATGCGTAAAATATCCCATATCTTGGAATATAGCAACTGCATTGGCTATTCAACATTTGATATGTCCAGTGCACGTATCGAGTTCACGTCTCCAAGCATACTACTGTTTTGTGCGGATAATTAGTTCGAGTACAGTGGTGACCCCGATGTGGTTTTGAAGTGAACACCATACATGCGCTGATCAGGATTAATGAATCATCTGATTCGTCTGATTTTGGGAAAATATTCGACGCTGATAAGTGATTTGCAAACTTTACACTATCAGCCAAGTTTCAAGGAACCAAGAAACATGACCATTCTCTGGAAAACCAATCTGTAGTTTTTTTCGGTTCTTCTAAACTTAACGCTGTTGAAGGTGTTAATAAAAATATATTAATGGCCGTGTTGATAATTATATGCAGTCGCGTTAGATAGCATACGACCCCTAATTACTGTGGTGTCATAAGCTCCAACTGTTTTTCTATGTTTGTGTTAAGTGGTGGTCTAGATCTAAGAGATGATTCAAGCTGAATTACTCGGATGACACTGGCTTACTTGGCACAGATCTAAATAATGAAAGGAACAATGCACATATGACTGTTCTGGTGTGTGGTTCAATTTTTTGTATATGCACAAAACTCCTCTGTTGCCAGAAGGCGCAGTATCCAATCTATATGGCTAACCTTCACTCGTCTGTTCACTCAAATTGTCAACCCACATCAAGGTGTATAACAGATGAAACTTTCTTACTGATTTTTTAAAATATATTTTTCATTTGGGGGATTTGTATGTAATGTTTGACATCAACCAGCGTTCAGCGTTTAAACCGTTCATTACATCCATGTGTGCAACTAAAAGCTTTCCTTCTCAGTGGCTTTTTGCTGCTTTCATTTTTTCTTTTATCCGTTTTTTATACATTTTTTCGTACACTGTTATCTCAACTGTTTAATTGGGAAAAAACGTTAAATTCTTTACCACACTTGGCTAGATTTTGTACACTTAGTACTCTAGAGCCTGAACAATTTTCTGGGTTATCTGATTTCTCCACATACCTTACCGAATCAGTCGGATTCCTGTCCACAGTCCGAACAGATAAGTGAAACATTGTTGGTGCGGAAGTGAAGGCCCTATGTGACTAGTTGTTTGCGGTAAACAGAAATTGTTGAGAGGGTGTCAAGTTGCTTACCCTCTCACTTCTAAATTAGTGTTCATGTATTTTTTATATAATCGAATACGAATGTACAATTTGAAGTTGCTCAACTTTGCGCTCCACAAGATTCTGATTCCGCTCGATGTGGAACACATAATTCCGGAATCCAGAATTTATTAAATGTGCGGTAACACTGAATAAATTTCCATAATACTTTCGTAATCAGTGAACTGAAAATTTAAGTCATTCACAAACACATTTTTCCTTAATTGCTCATTGAAACTTATGTGCCTGATTTATTGTCGAATAAAATTCGAAGCACTGCGTGTTTGTGAAATTTGAAAGGGCCAGTCTTTTGTCTTAAGTGAGCACATGTGGAAGCGCTTCTGATAAATAGCAGACTATCATTATGATGCTAGTGTAGTAATTCTGCATCTGTCAAAAGGGGGAAAACGTGAAGTTTACTCATATGTGACGGAGCGTTCGCATTTACCGAAGATTTTCATCTGCCTGCTTCGGGATAAACGCAGAAATAAAATCTCACTGCCTGTTGAGCACATCAGAGTTGCGAAACACGAAAGGAAATTAAACCAGTTGTGTTCCACTGGAACATGTCCTAATAAAATTTTGGTCAGTATGTGTTCAAAGTACTTACATCAATGTGAACTTCATGGATAACTGCTTGGCAGAGCAAACACCAGAATTATGGTTACACTTTCGGTGGGAATTGTCAACAGTGCATAAGATTTCAAACTAATATGTGCCTTAATGAGTTAACCGTGCTACTGACCCTAAGTTAGTTGTGCACGAATTATCATATGCGACCGCTCATAATAAGCGCCAACCTTAGTCATATTTGGAGTCTTGTGCATCAGCTAGAATGAGGCTGACAGTATGGCCAAAAGGGATTCGAACACTAGGACCAATCGTGATCTTCAACCCACTCTGCAAAATCTTGTGGACGATAGAGCTGTTACTCTCACTTTCTGCAATGCCGAATTGTCTTACCAAACTGTCAACTAGCTGGTCTTGTTAGTAATACCAAATTGTAGATTGATATCAAAAAGAAGCGTAGTTTCCGGTTTTTGAATTTACCTGATAATCCGATGCTGAAGATATCTTTTCAAGTTCGTTTCGGTAATCACTTCTTAATGCCGATTTGTAGTGACCAACCTGGCGTTTATTCCACCCAAGCGTTGCCTAGCAACTAAGGATTAATACAGGTACAGATATTTACGAATGTTTTTGTGGGAGCTGTTTGACGAAGATCACCCAGGAGAACAATTAAGCATTTGCTAGTACCTGTTATCCAGCTGGTTCTTAATTACTAATTTCATTATCCAGAGTCGGATGCCCTGTCGTGTCTGAAGCATTACTTGTTAATTCTCATTGTCAACGTGGTCTAGTGTGTAAATCATTTCAGATAGGTGAAGTAAACAAATATAAAAATTTTACACACATGTACTGGTCTTAAACACAAACGAATTTCGCTAATTCATTCATACCAGTTGGATCTAAACTTACCGCAACAAAACACATTATTCTCTTTCCGAAAAAAATGCCTAATGAAACTTAATTGATTTTCACTTGAAAATCCTTTCACTATTAGCATACCACTGCATTGCAATAGTACATGGCGTTATCATTCTCAGAGGTACGTGGCGATGTCAGTCTTATCGTCTGGCAGAATAGATAAAGTGTGAGGATACTTCGCTAATCCGCTAAGCCTTGACTGACTTTCAACTTTCGCCAAGCTCATTGCTAATCCTGTATGTGGATTCGTACAGTCGGTGCGTTCGGACGCCGATCAACATTCGAACCATATACGTCAAAACTAATCGAATAAATTTTCAGAGTTAAGCAGTTTTTATATAAGCTTTATTGCTGTTAATATTTATGTGCGTACAATTACTATGAAATTAACAGGAGACATTATTCACACCCTCTGTGATGAGTACTGCTTGCTTACAATAGGCTATCTCGCTGGTGGAAGTCTAACATTCGCCAAACTGTATGTAGTGTTCGAATCCTGTCACATGACCGTTTCACTAAGCCTTGTGCAAGTATGTCTGCTTTTAGATGGAATGGCCTTCATAGGCCACTATTCACCAACCGTAATCTGCCCCATTTTTCGACAGTTTCAGTAACCCTTGCTAAAAAAGAAAACGTCAGTGTGAAAATTCTGTAGCTTATTTTGATGTGTCATTCAGAAAAACCACTTTTCCCATCCTTTTGTTATTCATTAGCTTGAACAATAAACTCATACAAGCGGTCTAATTGGCGTGTTTATTTTAGCCAGCATGTCATTAACATTATGTAAGACCTTCTTTATCACGTAATAACACATTTACCAGCAATATATGTTATGGAAATTTCTGAAAAGTTCATTTTCACTGCTACATAATCCTTCTGGAGTGATACTGGCAAGGGCTCTACATTGCGACATCAATTAATGTGTATTCGGTGTAGATGTTTNATCAGATTCTTTGCTTGGTACATAGAGAGTAAGCTTGATGTAATCATCTTATCAGCTCATTTAGGGGGAGTTTACCTAAACCAAAATGCTCTATTTTTCTCTGAAACATCTACACCGAATACACATTAATTGATGTCGCATTTTGGTTTAGGTGAACGCCCCCTAAATGAGCTGATGAGATGATTACATCAAGCTTACTCTCTATGTACCAAGCAAAGAATCTGATTCTCTGATTAATATTTGAGCACGCTTCACTCGGATTCCCTCACCCAAGTAAATATGTTTGACAGGATTTGACAATCGGCCGTAAACACGCCTGTCTACTCTTCGTGCTCTGTTTATTCTTCTCCCCACTAGCGTCTGGTATTCTATCTTTCACTATCTGATACGTTGAACGCCAGTGGCAAGGAGAGTAGCAAAATTAAACAACCTTACTAGAAGACTTCTACCCAGTCCAGTCACACTCGTGTTATCCTTAGGTAATATGACATCATAATAATAACTCACTACCCCTTCTTTCCGTAGCAACTTGGGGGAATTCCACTGTGCCATGTTCTCCTTGACAGGTGGTAGAATGAACTTGAGACAAAGATCGTGGAGAGGAAATTTTAATTACTGCCTTTGTGGACTGATTGACTGAATAAAGACGATCAGTACATCCTTCTCGTAAGCAGGAAAACCAGAGTTAGAACCCGGATTTAGAAGTAAGTCTAAGAAATAGTCTAATGGAGTTGATGAGACCAGAAGAGTTAGCTCCTGTCACAGTATGTCGCGAGGTTCATCTTGTGGGAATTTACATCTGAGCTGTGTCAAAACATCTTCCAGGTACAAGCTGCTTTAATTGTATATGCGACCGCTGTAAGTCTGTGATCAACGTAGTATTGCCCAATAACCATCACCACAGAGGAGAAGGGAAAGGCTGCGATGTGCCAACATTTAGTCTAAATTCTCTGATCACAATTATAAGGCGTGAATATTATGTACAGTAGACAAGTAGATGATGTGATCACATGCCCAAGAAAACAACACCTAATTTGTGGCCAATACCACAGCAACTCTGTAGGTTGCCTCAAACACCTCGGTGTATACAACGCCAACTGTACCGTTTCGATAAAAGCCCGGGTGTCCGACACCATCTTCAATAAGCCAGATTAGCCACGTTGGTGACTTTTGTCCAGAAATTTCTAGCAGTCGATGACGTGAAGGTTAAGAAGCTGGTCCATGAAAAACAGACTGGCGGGTCATCATTACCGAGTGTGGTTTCTTGGTGGTTTTGGCAAGTGGTAACTAGGTAGCTACATACTAATGAGCTAAAGCTCACTGGTTTGTGTAAGATGTCGATTTTCTTTGAGTCGCAAAAACAAAAGTGTGTATTCATTCTGAGTCATCTTGTTCACCTTCTTTTGAACCTCGATGGAGATAGCTGTTTACAAATAAGGTTCCTTCAGTCAACTTTTACCCTTGATTTACTCTATAAAAAGTATAAATATGTCTGACCTTTGAAATAAGGTTTCAACCATACCATCTCAGTGAAAATCGAAATATAATCGAATTACGATTTGCTTAGATTATCTGATACTTGCGGTTAAATAAATTTAAAGGTGACGCCGACCACTTTTTCACATTGAGGACCAATCATTACAAAGGTGTGGAAATCGAAAGAGGTTAACTCAGTAAACCAAGACAAAGTCTTCGAAGAATTCAAGCGAAGGGCCTACATTGCATTTCGGAATAAGGATAAAACCAAGCAAAATGTCAGGTATTTTTCGGGGAGGGGAAATACGTAGAAAGAGAAACAAGACCTGAAGAGTTCGTCGTATGTGTGCGTACAGAAATTTGTTTAAAGCTTCCTAGCATGGAGGAGTATTTCAGACAATATAATAGTAACACTGGGATAAACCTCAGCTTGTCCACTAGCTAACGAGTAGCCGTGTGGCACGTCGGTCGAGCGCAGAAGTAGAACATCCTTGTGTATGCTGGGGGCATTATTAATCCCGTTTATTCTAAAGCGGAGAAGGGATTTCACTACCGCAAGATTCTGTTTCGATGGGATATGGATAACCAGTTGATAAAATAGGCCTCCGCCAATAAGATTTATAGACCGTGGCCGAAAGCTAAGTATATACATTGCAAATGAGTCAGTACCTCTGTGTTAAACGATAATATTTGTCGCTAGGATACAGCTGGAACATACACCTTTTCATAGATGACGGGCTCATCAAATCTGAGACTTGCTCAGCACTTATTGCAAAGGTTCTTATAACTCGCATTGAAGTTCAACTATGCATGTCTTACCATTTCCCATTTGACGAATAGCAACGAAATATTCACTTAGGTTGTTGATCATTCAGTTGCAAGTCAGAAAGCTTTCGAAGTATAGTAGTAGATTGTGAGGCAATATATGTAGCGCTTGTTAATAGTTGCTCCACCGACAACCTTTGCATAATCTTCCTTGATTCTCATGCAGAGTAGAGAGGAGAAGGAACAAGATTCATGAACTCAAACGTAAACATTGTTAGAAAGTCGCACTTCTGATTTGACACCGTTGTAGCAATCCGTTTTTCAACTTCCGGATCCACACCAATTTCATTCACCAAGATGCCCAAATTATTTGGCTGTTCTGTAGGGTTTGTTGTGTTCAGCGATCCGGTATTCAGACGACTAACGGCGGAAACACAGGCCACCCGACATATGGCGTCTGGGCGCAGCAATGCATACACCTTCAAATGGGCGTATGAATGTCCCGCGCATCTGTTGCACTGGAACAATGGTCCCGTCTTGTGGACCAGAGAATCTCAACACACTATGTTTCCTTCTGAATCCCAATTCCATCTTACGACTAAGGGTAGCAGCGTCTCTATTTATGGATTTTGAAGCCTGGGTCTAACTCAAGATTTGTTTTTAAAAAATGCATCCACATCCTGTCTGAGTTTTTAAAGTGATCTGACGCTTTATTTTCAGCTAATAAGAGATAAGAATCTCTTAGTCGTTTCTTGTTTTAGAAGCAATACATTCAAACTGCAAATGATTTGCTACTATTCCAACACACAGTACGGCTGGTAGGCTTGGGATGTATTCTTTGATATGACTTGAACATCGTTCACAATTTTACCCATACTCGGAAGCGAGTGCGGCTGTGCATTTGTTTTTGTTAACTCAGTCCCAGTTAATGATGCACTGCCCAGCTTGGTATTTTGTGAAAGAGTAGCCGGGTTCCAAACCCCGACATGTTCAAATATTCCCCCTCGGTGAACAGGGATTGAAGTGTCTAGGGAAGTGCTGCGTTTCGGTCACTTGAGAGATATTGCAAAGTGTCACATACCCACACTGCCCGCGTTCTCTTTTGGATTGACCTTAACTAGCTGTAGATCCCTGGAACGTGGCGACCAACTTAACTGACTTGCATCGGTAGCTAGACTGGATGCAAGTACCAGAGAACAGGATGTTAATGCCTGGCTCGAACTGAGTCATGTGTTTGAACGTAGCAGTAGGAAGACGGACACTGGTAGATGCTAGCATTTCGTATTGCCTCTTCAGTACCAAATAACAATAACCAGCGACATATATATGACACTAATGGGATGGGGGGTGAAGAATAAAATAGCAAATGGGGTGGACAACGACAGGACAGAATTATTAAGTCCATGGGAGTCTAAGGCTTACATATAATTGTTTTTGTACACACAACACTGGCATGAGACGACTAATCGCGACCGCCTCGGCAAAACGCAGGAAACGCGGATTAGCGTGGCGCATTATAATTTTGAATGTTAATTCTGGATTAATCCGGCGGCCAGTGGCCAACATATGCCTGGCGATAGACGAGGCCGGAAGCTTGCGTGATCCAGGGACGAAGGGAGTAGACTGCGCAGTAACATCCTGAACCCATTTCGACAGATGTTCCTTCATCTTAGAGTTCAAGCACCTATCGGTTCTGCCTATGTAACTTTCGCCGCAGTTACACACAAATTGGTAAATACAGTGTGAGTTGGCGCCAATAGGTTGCTCTCCCTTTACCGAAGGTAACGGTAGCTTCCGAGTTCGGTCAATGACTACTATTTCAGCCGCATTGTATGCTCGCTTAATGGATGCGACGAGACGTTTTGTGGTTAGAGGTGAAGAAGTGTCACCTTTGAATGGTAGTTCAATGTAGACTTTCTTCTTCCCAACCGTGGGAACCTTATCTCCTACAATACGCTGTTGGCTGTGTCTATTGATAAATCTCAGCGGATACCCATTATTCTGCAAGGTAGTTGTAAGCAGTCAAAGTTCATCACCTAAACATTCTGATGAACAAATGCGCCTAGCACGCATAAACAATGTTCTGGCCAATGCTCGCTTGTTCTTCATTGGTGTGAAGCTTGTGAAGTGAATGTACTGACCAGTCCAGGTGGGCTTACGATACACGCATCTTCTTACTGAACCATCATCCTGGCGACCGATGAGGATGTCTAAAAACAGGGCATCCGTTCCTTTCCAGCTCGTAAGTGACTGTCAGATTGGCATGGCAAGTGTTAAACCGATTTACCATCTCATCGATTGTTTGCGAAGATGACGCGAACATGAAGATGTCATCCACATGACGTTTGTAGAACGGCAGTGACGCAGTGTGTTCAACAATTCGCCTTTCTAGCATCAGCATGAAAAAATCCGCTAGCATCGGTTCTAACCGACTCCCCATGGCGACTCCGTCTATTTGTCGATAAGGGTTATTCCGGAAACTGAAACTGATGTTCTCCGTACATAGCAATAGAGACAGTGTAAGCATATCCGTGGGAATTTTTACATCAAAGCCTTTAGTCTCGATCAGATCGCTTATAAATTCAATTGTCTCGTGCAATGGAACATTTGTAAACAGGGACTGAACGTCTACTGAACACATGACTTTATCTACTAAGTTGACTTTGTCCAGATATTCAGTTAAACTGAATGAGTCTTTAACGGTATATGTATCGAATTTCCTTTCTAATGGGGTCAGGGCCTGTACCAACCAACGAGCCAGTTTGTGTTGTGGGGCATTCCTCATAGTTAGAATCGGTCTGAGTGGCACTCCTGGCTTGTGAGTTTTAGGTAAGCCATACAGTTGCGGTGTTAATGAATCACTGGGTTTTAGAGACTTGAAAGTACTTTAATCAATTATTCGATGTAGTAGCAGCAAATCAAGGTGTCGAATTATTCGGCACTCTATATCAGTCACCTTCTCCACCTTGTTCATACGCTGGAATTTACTTTCGTCGTTCAGTATGGACAACATTTTACGAGTATACTCCTTTTTATCCATAACTACGGCACCGGAAGATTTATCTGGCTTTAGCACGACAACGTTCTTAGTTCTCAGGTCTTTTAGAGATTCAAGATGACGAGCTGTGAGAGCTCATTTATCTCTTGATGGTGTTATGATGAACTCATTGGCAATGTCAGTCAGCTTTGTTTTAAACCAGTTGTGATTGTCCAGACTAGTAGTATGCAAATCTGAGTCATGTGTGTTTTGGGTTTATGTGAATAATTGTATCGTTTATAATTCTCTCTTATTTACCACAATCATCCGATTTACTGTGACCAGAAGTTCTATCACAGTGATGTCATATGTGGTTGCGTATGACCCTCTGTTTCATTCAGTCACCCTAAAATCCACGAACGTTTAGCTAGCCCAACCAATCTGAAAGAGCACTTGTGTCGGAAGTGGATTGTTACTTGTGGCCAAGTTATAGGCTAGTTGATTTGTTACGTGTATAAAAAATTTACTGTGGAATGTTCCGACTATTTTGTGATCCGAACATCGGGAAAAGCCAGCAGGCACTCGGCGGGCTAACTGAATAGGCTGAATAAAGAGTCTGAAAATTTCACCTTCAGAATTCTTTCACCTAACTTGATCTCAAGCAAGACCACCCAATAGTTTGTTTGTCTACTGAGTGTGATTAGCTTGAAATGTTGTAGTACGATGAATAACGCATGGTAGTTGGGTTACAAACGTTATGAATGTCACTGTTAATTTCTGTTTTGTCAAATGTTAAAGCACTAAGTTTACATGATGAAATTCACCGGAATAGCAATATACACGTGGTGCCCGAAAAAGATACATTGGCTGGTCGGCTAATTTGTGTGCTGTGAAGCACTTCCAACTCACTCTCTGCTTTTGATCATCTTAGACCTTATTTCTAAAGTTCCAGCCGCACCTCAGTATTAATGATTCACTCATTCACTACCGATTGCTCAGCAAGTTGCATGGGTAGTACAGTGCAATACTTGTTCGAGCAAGTATGGAAAAATCACTTCGCTAAAGGTGAATAAAACTCAACTACTAACGTAGTTTTAGTTAACAACATTTATTAGGCCTTACTTTAACTAGCCATAAAAGTGAATATGTAATCCGAAACTAATGAATGTATCCAAAGCCTCTGATTTTCTATTCCTGCCGTATCAAAGAGGCGAGTGACCAAGAGCTGGACCGTTACTTGTCGTTAATCTAAGGTTTCCAAATATTACGTCCATTTAGAAGAATGCCCCTAAAGAAACACTGCTGCGCAAGGAAGAATTTTCCGAACCACAAAATGTTTCCTTTATTTACCCCTATTGGGGGAACGCTTATCGTGGAACCACTTATGAACCACTTTTTCAGGCTCCAGACGAAACTAAATCCTTTCGAAATGAAAGGCTGGGGTGATTTTGTCAGTCAGAAACCTACCTGCCTAGGTAATGGCCTAGGGGTGGATCACAATATTAAGTGAATCCATTAATGAGCAGTCTTCATGCAGTAATCTGGCACTCTAAGACATACACAACCGACTAATGAACAGAATTTTACGTGCGTTCCGAAGTGGCTTACTTCCCCGAATCACACGAAACCACTGGTAGTAAGTAGTCATTAGGTTATGTGAACCATGCTCCTTGGGCATGACCACATATAATTTTGAACGTGTAAAGCAAATCAAAAATTGTAATTTCACATTTGAACCTCTAGAATCATGAGTTCAGGCTAAGTGAGCACAGTCTAGTGATGTCTCATTGTTTTCGTTTTATCATATCACTGATAATAATATGTACAAATGTGCTCAAGAGATTAATTGCTGAATTGCTCAAACTCAAGGTGTTATTACTGCTCTGTCTGAACTAGTTCTGGGCTCCAACCAAGTCATCCATCTCATTTCTATATTCCCGTAAATAGCACAAATATGAATTGAAAAACATTTATTTTGGAAAACTTCAGAATGGGAGAATGGATTGTAAATGTCTTAGGCTATGTAGGGCAATGACCGAATAAATAACATTGCACAAACCGTTAACTACTTTATCATTCTTTAGCTGGTTATGAGCATAAGTAAAACAACTGTTATATTGTTGTCCTGCTAAGACAAAATCACTGGGTTCAAATCACCGTTGCTTTCTTCGGTTTCCCAATCCTACATCTGAAACGCAACAGATAACTAACTGTTAGTGTCTATTTTCACTATCCATCATAAAATCTAAAAGCCATATATACTTAATTCTACTGTTTGCTGCAAAGGGTCATCACTGTGCAATGAACACAGTCGCTGTGGCAGTTTTCAGGCAGGAACCAGCCTCAGCTAGATTCCAAGAGGCGCTGATCTAATTCGTCGCCACTGTTAAAGTAACACACTCAATCGCCGTGTCAAGCTCACACAATTGAGTCTCCCTGAAAAAGGAAGAGAAACCGTTGGACTTTCCGAAATTTCTCTCACTTTCTGGGAAGTATTGTACTACATTTTATCAAGCAAATTTAGTCGCAGTTATTGTTTATTATACAGCAAGACTCTCTTAATTTTTCTGTATCACGGGTTATTTCGGCAACCCGGCAAACGCTTGCAACATTTGCTTTCCGGACTACCACCTCATTACTCTGTAACTAATCTTGCTCGTGTGGCGCTCTAATGGCTGGACGAAATTAAGAAAACAACAGTAGAGATAGCTGGAGAGGAAAGTCCTGACAGAATATACTTAGAACTACTTAAATGAAAATGATAAGTATACACAACACAATCAGTGATCATATATACTAGTCCATCTACAGTGGCAACTCACGACACTGTTGTGACACTCATCGTCACCGTTGTTCCATTTTAAAAATGCTAGTAGGTGGTTACTGGACAAACAGCACGAACGTTTACCGAATTCCTCACAATACTGTTCTCGCATTAACCTGTTATTTTCACTAGGGTCCAATAAATGTTGATGGCCAACTGACACATTCCAGATTTTAACCCAGTGTTTTACTAGAGAAATGTTAATCGCTTCACAACACAGCTACCAAGTGAAGATCAAAACTAGTGTGCACGGTTGATCAGTGTTTTGGGAAGGCACAGTGTTGTCTTCCTTCATTTTTACCTCCAATGTCCTTGTACTTTCATGCACTGGGTGGCGTTACTAAAATGAATCATTCGAACAGGCCTTCTATAGGTTGAAACTAATTGATAATTTGAAACAGTTCATTCCCTTCAGAAGTTTGAACAAGACCGTTAGAACACGAAAACTGGTAGATGCAAGCATTTTGTGTTGACTCGTCAGTACCAAATTTACAATAACATGAAACGGGTTTTCTATATCAAGCAGTTAGGGGAGCAGGGTGGATAGTCAATTGGTGGTTTAGGAAAGGTCACTACGTCCAGGGAATGGTCAAGTTTACGAGCAATTGTTTCTGAACACACAAAGTCGGCTTCAGTCGATTGATTGCAACCGCCTCAGCAAACCGCAAGAATCTTGGATTCGAGTGACGTAATAGGATT